>JAADYG010000041.1:0-87848 GCA_023338115.1 Phytopythium boreale
CTTCGCGACGTCGACGTTCATCATCAACGGCGAGCTCGAGTGCGGCGGGTCCAACGTGGCCAACGAGCAGCAGCGCATCGAGTATTACGAGAAGATGTGCACGCTGCTGGGCGTCGAGCCGCTCGGCAAGACCTCGTGCAATGCTTAGATCGTGAAGAGCAGACTGCTACACTGTACTACGTCGCGTGTTCTTGAGGGTTAATAGACGTTCTGATCTTACTAATACGATTATCGCAGCGTTCGCACCACCTAGACGCGGCCGTCGGCGTCCGTCGGCTGCTGCTTGCCGTACCCGTTGTTGTACTCGTCCGGGTAGATCTTGAGCCACGCGCGGTGCAGGTCCTCGTAGTGGCCGGGCCGCGTGAGCTGCCAGCCGCGCGGGTCCTCGGCCCAGAGCACGAACACGGTGGTCACGGCGCTGGCGACCACTGCCATGAAGAGGTTGTTGACGGCGTAGCCCACGACGAAGCCGAAGAAGCCGACGAACGCGTCGGGGTGCTGCAGGATGGCGAGCGCCGTCGTGTCCGCACCGTCCAGGATCTGGATGGCGACGTAGGCCGTCACGGCGCCGATGACGATGTTACCGAGCCAGAAGACGTTGCCCGTGAGGTTGTCGTTGACGATGGCGCTCCAGCCCTTCTTGGCGAGGAGCTGGAACACGTGGCGACTGGCCGTCACGAAGCTGTAGCCGTAGCAGCCGACGTACGTGTACGCGAACCGGTTGAAGAACTCGACGGCGCTCTCGATGCAGCGGATGATGCACGCCAGGCACGACACAAGGCACGCGGCCACGCAGTTGCCGCTGCGGCTCAGGGCGTACGAGAGGCAGTTGAGCAGCCAGACGATCGTCTCGAGGATCGCGACGATGAGTGAGCCAAAGCAGATGCTGCCCAGGTTGAGCGTCACCGCGCGCGCCCAGGCGCCCATGGTGATGAAGGGCGTGTTGCGCGCGCTCTTCCAGGCCGCGACCGTGCCCGCCGTCGCCACGGCGATCACGTTGCGGAACACGAACGTGGCCCAGAAGTAGATGAGCACCAGGCCGGCCAGCACGCCGATGACGGCGCCGGCGTCGATCTTGAGGTCGCAGTTGTCCACCGTGCACTCGCCCGTCTTGAGCGTGATGTAGTCCTGGTGGAACAGGAAGCCCATGCTGCCGAGCGCCCAGACGACGGCCCAGCCGAGCTGCACGCCGACCATGACGACGGCCACGACGAGTGTCATGGGCAACCGGAAGATGGCGTGGCCCGCCACCTTGAGGTGCACGGCCGCGAACTTGATGCGCCGCCGGATGCACACGACGTACAGTATGATGAGTAGCGCGATGAGCCCGAAGACGACCGCCGGCCAGTAGTAGAACTCGACGCCGTCGTCGTACGCGCGCTTGGTGAGCAGGTAGGCGGCCGCCAGGTTGAGCGCGATGATGCCGAGCAGCGCCGCCCAGATGAGGAACGCGCCCGCGAGCACCATGATGGCGATCCAGACGAGCGACATGGCCGCGGCCGAAAGGCCCGCGAGCGCCATGTTCTTGACCAGGACCTGCACGGCCGAGCTGCTCGCCGCGTCCTCGACGGTCGTCGCGTCGATGAACTCGTTCCCGTACCTGCCCGCGAACACGACCATCATGACCACGAGCGCCAGGAACGGCAGCAGGAAGAACACGTCGTTGCACTCGCGCTTGACGGGCTTCTCGTCCTCGTAGGCGGCCGCAGGGGCGGACGTCGGGGGCAGCGGGGGCGCCGACGGCTCATACTGCTGCTGCTGGAGGGAGTCCTCTGGACCGAGCGACGCCTGCTTGTGGTACTGGTTGGCGCTGTACTGGTGGTCGTTGTACAGACCTCCGGGCACCTCCTGCTGCCGGATCATGTCTAAGGGGAAGCTAGGAAGCTAGGATTTGCTGTGAGGGAGCTCGGAGCCCTGCGATCGACCGGGAAAATGCGCGAATGAAGTCGCCCATGATGATATTTGAGGTCTTTTAGGAAGTAGGTACACTTTTTGTCCAGCGGAAAAATATCCAGGGGACTTCTGTTGGACAGTGAGTATCGTGTTTGACAGGGTTTACTTGGATTACAGCCTGTTCAAGGGCGCGGTTGTTTACTGGTGTAACGAGTTGACCTTCCATTTATTATATTTCGCGATTAGAGGGGGCGGGTGAAATCATGTGTAGTTTGTCAAATATCTATATAACCGAATGTGCCATATAATATTATATATTATTTGAGACGAGATGGGCTGGATTCTGTGCAAAGAGCAGGGTCAATCAACCAACTGCAGAAGTACGACTTGAAACAGCATGGGTTCAGTTTTCAAGATGTTCCTGGTTCTTGTGGGCATTTGCGCTAAAATATTTGATTCGTGCTTTGGTATCCAAAATGTTGACATGCAGCCGCTGTACAGTAGGAGGCTACCCTTACAGATCCACCGCGGGTGCACGCAGTCCTCTTCTTACAAGTCTCTGGCCGTGGCAACTCTCTTGGCCGCAAACTCGCACGCGTGCTGGATGGCCTCGACCGCGAAGGGCATCACTGCCGTCGGGAACATGACGCAGTCGTGCGGCATGAACTTGAGCACGTCCATTTCCATGTTGGTGACGCCTTCGGCCTCCGCCTTGGCCATTAAGCGTTCGCCATATTCGCGATACACCTCCAGCTCGCCGAACTGGAAGAACATGGGCGGTAGGTCGCGCACGCTGCAGTTGATCGGCGAGATCTTCCGGCGCTCGTCCGGGTCGCTGACGTTGCGTAAGTACATGTCCAACACCGCGTTGGCAAAAGGGTCGTCGCCGCGTGCGTCAAGGTCCAAGTCTGGAGAGTACAACACGACGGCGACAGGCTGCAGCTCCTGCTGGTCGGCGTCGCGAAGGCGCTTGCAGACCGAGAAGGCCATCTCCGCGCCCGCGCTGTCCCCAGCGACGATCACGTGCTTCGAACCCACGTCCTCCTTCTCCAGTACGAACTTGTACGCAGCCTCGCAGTCGTCGAGGGGGAACGGGTACGGGTACTTGGGACTCTTGCGGTAGTTGGCGAGCAGCACGTCAACCGACACAGCGCGCCCGTACTTGTCGCGCAGGATCTTCTGCAGCTGCGAGTGCATGTTGTTGCCCAGGTCCACGTCTTGCAACGGGTGGGAGACGGTGTAGCCACCGCCGTGGAAGATCACGACGACAAGGCGCTCGCCCTCGCGGGTCGCGTCGCGCAGCCACCAGTGCTGGAGCCCGTTGAACTCGACCGTCTCCGCGACAGTGCCGTGCTTCTCGCAGCTCGAGGGCAGTTGCCACTTGCCGAGGCGCTCGAACAGCTCGCAGATCAACGCCGCGTTCTTGTGCGCGACGACCTCGCCGTACTCGCCCATCACCCGCCGCATGACACTCGCGATAACTTCGAAGGACAGCGTCCAGTTGGGCATGACGGGCGTGCATCCCCGCGCAACATAGGCCGCCAACGTCCAGCTGATGGCCCCGAGCACGCGGAGAGTCGCAAGCGGCAGCTCGGACGGCGACCGCACAATCGCCAGCGCAATCGTCGCGCACGCCGCAAGAACCAGCCCAAGCAGTCCAGTTGCGAGGGCAGCCACCGCCCACGTCGAACGGAAGCAGGCGGCGAAGCAACCGGCCACCGCAAACCAGCGGATGAATGAGAGCGCCATCACTTTTCTCTCCAGGTCGCTCTATACAGTGTAGTGTAGTGCAGCGACAACCAGGCGCGAAATTGAGAAATGGGAGCTGTTGCGATCGTGGTGCCGGCAAGAAGAGAGAGAGAGAGAGAGTCGTTCTCATCTTACCTGCACACATCGGGGGATGATAATGGTGAAGATGGAGAGGACGCGGGTCGAGGGGATGGAGAGACGCGTACAGTACTGGGATGAGTCAGATGGATGATGAGCACGTGTCGCGCGATGTGGGGGCAGTGAGTGAATGTCACCATACGTCAACGTGGACACGTAACCGTGGATTCCCTCAAGCCTTTCGTCATACGCTTGCCAATTTGATGGGGTCAGGTGGGGGACGTGCCGTTAGAAACGGGATGACATAACCCAAATTGGCCCGTAAATCCCGTGGCTGGTCCCGCAATCAAGTCTCGGAGCCAACGGAACGAGGGTCACGTCAATGCACCGGTTGACGTGAGCTGTGCGACGTCAACAGATCAGTTGACGTTATCCGTCTCAACGGTCACCCCCGCCATGACACCACAGCGCCCACTCCGTCGCTATTCTCCTGATAGCACCGCCCAGTGCTGCGTTCACTCGGTGGTAGAGTGCACAAGGTCATTCAAGGGCGTTCTACATGTAGTCATTTGCAGACTTTCTGTCCGGCGAAGACCCAGCACAAAAGCATGTCGGTGGACTTTGTGCTTGTGAACGACGAACCGATGCACCTGCAGCGGTGGCGCAGCGACAGCGTGCGCTTCGTCTGCGCGCAGATCCCCGCGCACTCGAAGAGTCTGTGGCACCAGCACCTCAAGTACGGCATCTACGTCGTCGTGGCGCCGCTCGACTGCACCGAGCAGTCGCTCGGAAAGGAGCCCAAGGTGCTGGTAAGCCACGTTGGGGAGGTGTTTTGCCGCGACCACACCAAAGACCAGCTCGTGCACGTGGTGCAGACTGCCGAGACCCCCGTGTCCATGGTGGAGGTCGAGCTCCTGCGCGACAAGGACGCGCTCTTCCCCAACTCGCACCTCCCGTTGCACTCCGGTCCGGGGATCGAGCTGCTCCACAACGCCCCCGAGTGCCGTGTGTACCGGTTGAGCTTGCGGCAGCTAGCGACCGTGCAGCTGGAGCTTCCAACCGAGGCGGTGCTGGTCGCGGTGCGTGCGTGCTCCGTAGTGGTGACCACTTCGAAGGGATCGTCGCAGCACCAGCTCGCGGCCGGCGACGACATTGTGCTTGCTGCGGGACCGGTTGCGCTGGAATTGGTGTCCGAGGACGTCACCACCGTCGATGGAGATGGATCGCAAGGCGCAGGCGCCCAACTGGTTCTGTCGGAGGTGTATTGACTGAAAGCCTGCTCTGTTTTGGCGTTAGCGATAGCGAGTTCGTCGAGTAGTAGGCGTCACATTACCTGTGTAACGATTTATATGCCACTCTACGCATTGCACGACACCTCGCCGCGCGGCTCGACGTCCAGCAGCTCGCACATCTTCTCAAAGTACTCGATGCGCTGCTGCTCGTTGGCTGTGTTGGGTCCGCCGCACTCGAGCGCGCCGTTGATGATGAACGTCGAGTTGGCGAACCCGTTCGTGTCGGTCACCAGGTCGTGGATTACGAGCCCGTCCTTCTGCGGGGTCATCCAGTACCATAGACCCGTGGACCAGGCGATGGCCGAGTCGTTGGCCACGAGGTCCGGCTGGCTGAGCAGGTCGAGGCCGAGCGCCTGGCCGGCGTTGTAGTAGTTGTAGTTCCACGAGAGCTGGATGGGCCCGCGGCCGTGATAGCGGCGGCCCGGGATGCACGGGACGCCCGTCGAGGTGTCGCAGTACTGCGACTCGTTGTACGACGCCCACGCGTACTCCTGTGCGGCCTTGAAGTTGTCGCTCTCGTGCGCCGTCTGCGCCAGGAAAGCGGCCAGCTCGAGCTTGTCGCTCTCGTCGTCGCCCCAGTTGGCGAAGCTCGGGTACTGCGTCGCCACGGCGTCAACCATGCCCTGGAAGTTGTAGAGCGAGATGGCGCTCGGGAATGTGGTCTGGAACATGGACTCGTTGAAGAAGCGCGTGAAGGCGGCGCCCGCGCTGCTCACCGACGACGAAGATGAGTCGGACGAGCTGGACGAGGAGTCATACTGAGGCTCGGCCGTCGTCGGTGTTGGGGTGGAGCCTGCCGTAGTGGTCGGTGCTGGCGTGGAAGGAGCCGCCGTGGTCGTCGCTGGGGCAGATGCAGCCATCGTGGTCACTGCCGGAGTCACTGCCGGCGTCGATGGGACGCTAGTGTCACCACAAGTTCCGGCAGCGAGCGAGAAGGGCTCGCTGGACGCGGCCAGCAAAAGGCACGTCGCGGCCAGGAGCTTCATGTTGTCTGGTAGTTGGCGCTGGAAGCAGCAAGAAGGTGAATGAGGCCACCGAATGCCCGATGAACAAACGTACAGTACACCATGAATACCGATGCACTGCACAGGGAGAACGACCAGCGTTTGATGACGGCGCCCTGCCAGCGTTAAACACATTTAAGGTGATTACATGGCGATTACGCTGCCCGGTGTCTCATGTTGGCCCAACGTGAGGCGAAATGGCCGTCGTCACCATCCCGCAGGATCAGATCGATCGGTGCGCGAACGAAAGTTTTGCCAGCTGGACGCGCTAAATGTGGACAAAACAGGTGAGGGACGGCATTGGTCAGAGGATTGTGGCATTCATCGCGAGTGAGTAGCACGCCTCTACATACCATACTGTATAGAGGTGAGCTGCGGTCGGCTTGATGATGCTCGTGGCGCTCCTTCGTGTTCATGCCGACGGTGTGACGGCTATTCGCGTCTGATGTTGTCGCTTTCGCCCAAGTTTGAGGCTGCGAGCAACGTCGCAACGGTATCCGAGCCATCTGCGCCCAATGCGCGGTTGAGATACTCGAGGATCTGGACGTGTCCGCGAAGCTTGGCCTCATCGAACGCCTTGGCCGTGCAGCCTTCGCCCCGGTGCTCGTGAAGGTAGCGGAGCGTCTCTAGGTGGTTCCACATGGCTGCGTAGTCCATCGCGGCCGTCGTGCAGCCCTCGGAGCGGTTCGTGTCCAAGAACCTGACGACTTCCAAGTGTCCGTTCATGGCGGCCATGTCCATTGCCTGGGTTGTGCACCCTTCAGACCGGTTCTCGTGGAGGAAGCGCGCGACCTCCAAGTGTCCGCGGGCGGCGGCGGTATCCATCGCCACCGTCGTGCACGTCATCTCGGGCGCGTTCTCGTGAAGGTACTTGAGGATCTCGAGCTGTCCGTGCAGACACGCGTCGTGCATGAACACGGACCGACTGGACGATGTGTACCGCATCCGCGCATGCTTGTGCAGGTGCTTGACGATCTCCAAATGATCCGACGCGATGGCCTCCGCCATGGCGCTCCGCACGAACCCGTGCTCATACCGGCACAGGTACTGGACCATCTCCAAGTCGCCCGCGGCGCTCGCTTCCGCGAGCGTCCGCGACGGCCACGCGTCTTGCCCGCGCTCATACAGGAACTTGAGCATCTCGATCTGTTTCTGTCGGTACGCGACCACCTTGGCGTCGCTCGTCAGCACGTTCGGATTCAACTCGATCAGCTTCCTCATCGTGTGCATGTCATTCTGCTGCGCAGCCCACTTGGCCGCCGCGTGGCTCCACTTGGCCTTGACGTTGTGAAGCAGGAAGCGCAGGATGTCCAAGCGCCCGTTGTCCAGCGCGCCGTCAACGGACGCGGCCGTGCAGCCCTCCTTCCGGCGGAAATGCAGGAACCTGACGACTTGCAAGTGCCCCATGCGCGCGGCGCCGTCCATGGCGCCTGCCGTGCATCCCAAGGCGCTGAAGTTGTGAAGCACGCGCAGCATTTCCAGATCTCCAGAGCGCGCGACCGCGTCCATCGTCTCGGGAAGGCACGCCGCCTCTCGGGAGACCAACATCGCGGCCACTACGCGCGTTCTCCGCGCGGCGATCGCCTCCTCGAGCGTCCACGCGAAGGAGAAGACGCGGCCCAGCGCCTCCAGCGGAAGAAGCGACTCGCGGAACGGCGCCAAAGCTGCTGGCAGCGGGGTGAAAGGCGCTGGCGGCGGCGGCATCGGGATCGCCATCATCTTCACCTTCAGGATTGCGAATCTGATCCTTGACCTGGTGATGGCGATCGGGCTTATAACACTAGCGCACACGGTACGACCGTTTACATTGTAAAGTTTTGCGACCTTTTTTACCAGATTGATTTCCCTAGAAACCCACAAATGTTTGAAATTGAGACCTTTTTAAATATAATAGATCATATAAATGTTGGCATATAATAGATATATCATTCCAAAAAGACCTGCATTAACGTATATTTATTTCATAAATGCTACATTTGATAAAACCAACGATTTTCATTTTTTTTCACTGGGAAGCGCGCCAAAGCCTGCGCTTCCATCGGCAGAGGAAACCCAAAAGGGAAACCTCGCGCGAGAAAGGACGACACTACAGTCCCGCGCCCAAGCTTCCACTCCGTCCTCCCCGCCGTCGCTGCTGCGCCCACTCGCTGTATCCGCCCGCGCTAATTGAAGGAGCGATGCCGTCGGACGCCGAGGAGCAGGACGCGCCGGCGCCTCCGCCGTCGCAGGAGACGTCGGCGCCGCCTGTGAGCACGCCGACGCGCGCGGTGCCGGCGTCTCCGGCGGTCCAGATGACGCCCGCGACGCCCGCGCGGCCGCCGGCGAAGCGCCTGATGATAACCAAGATGCAGCTCGAGAACTTCAAGTCGTACGCGGGCAAGGTGGAGATCGGGCCGTTCCACAAGTGCTTCAGCGCGGTCGTTGGGCCCAACGGCAGCGGCAAGTCCAACGTAATCGACGCGCTGCTGTTCGTGTTCGGCAAGCGCGCGTCCAAGCTGCGCCTCAAGAAGGTCTCGGAGCTCGTGCACCGGTCCGCGGGCTTCCCGAACCTCGACATGGCCACCGTCTCGGTCTTCTTCCAGGAGATCGTCGACATTGACCCGACGGGGGCCGAAGGGGCCAACCCGATCGACCCGGACGAGGCGTACACGGTCGTTCCCGGGTCCGAGTTCTGCGTGACGCGCACGGCGACCAAGGGCAACGTCAGCAAGTACTACGTGAACGACCGGCCGAGCAACTTCACTCAGGTGACGGAGCTGCTGCAGGGCAAAGGCATCGACCTGGACAACAACCGGTTCCTCATCCTGCAGGGAGAAGTGGAGCAGATCGCCATGATGAAGAGCAAGGCGCCCGAAGGATCCAACGACGACGGGCTGCTCGAGTACCTCGAAGACATTATCGGCTCCAACGTGTACGTGGAGCCGACAGAGCGCGTGTGGGAAGAAGTGGAGCAGTGCAACGAGCTCCGCGGCGAGAAGGTGAACCGCGTCAAGCTCGTCGAGAAGGAGAAGGCGCATCTGGAGGGCCCGCGCGCCGAGGCGCTCGAGTACTTGCGCAAGGAGAAGGAGGTGTACGCCAAGACCAACATCCTGTACCAGCTCTATATCCAGGACGCGGCTAAGAACCGCGAGCTTTGTGAGACGCGTCGCGATGAACTCAAGACGCAGTACGAGGAAGAGCTTGCCAAGATGGAGTCGAACCGCAAGGAGCTCGAGGCCGTAGAGGTCGTGTACCAGCAAGTGAAGAGCGAGCACGAGGAAGTTGCGGGCTCGCTCGAGAAGGCCAAGGCCGCATACGCCGAGTTTGAGAAGCAGGACGTCAAGCTCCGTGAAGAGCTGAAGTACGCCAAGGAGCAGCTCAAGGACCTGGAGGTGAGCAAGAAGAAGGAGCTCAAGAAGCAGAAGGCGATCGGACAGAAGCAGCAAGAGAACGATGAACTTGTGCCCGAGCTGGAAGAGGAGGTCGAGAAGCTGCAGGCCAAGCTCAAGAAGCAGGAGCAAGTGCTGGAGAGTATCATTCAGGGTCACAAGGAAGAGACGGGAAAGCTTCGTAGCAAGATGGAGACGCTGCAGAAAGAGATGGAGCCGTTCCAGACCAAGATGAACAGCCTGCGGTCGGTCATTGACACGACCGATACGGAGATCCAGCTTGTGGAAGAGCCCAGGACGAATGCACTAAAGGCGCTGGACGCCAACACGAAGGGCATCCAGGAGGCGGAGCAGGGTCTGAAGGATCTCAAGAAAGACCAGTCGCAGAAGCGCTCGCAGCTCGTCAAGATGAAGGATCGCATCGTCGAGGCGCAGCAAGAACTGGAGGAAGCCAAGGCGTCAGAAACGGAACTCTCCGGGAAGTTCCGCGAGGCCCGCTCCAAGGCCGAGGAAGCATCTGGCGCCGTTCAGTCGCAGGCCACGCGCAGTCGCATGTTGCGTGCTCTGTTGGATGCGTCCAAACCTGGCAAGCCGCTCGCGAATGCCGGTCTCTTTGGTCGTCTCGGTGATCTCGGCGCCATTGACGCCAAGTACGACGTCGCCATCTCCACGGCGTGCGGTTCGCTCGACCATCTGGTCGTCGCGACGACGTCCGGTGCGCAGGCGTGTGTCGAGTACCTTCGCAAGAACAACCTCGGCCGCACGACGTTTCTCATCCTGGAGCAGCTTCGGTATCTCGAGTCCAAACTCTCGCAGCCATTCCGCAGCGTTACCGGTCCGTCGGGTAATCCGGCGCCGCGCTTGTTCGACTTGGTCCGTGTTAACGACAAGCAGTTCCTGCCTGCGTTCTACTACGCGCTGCGCGATACCCTGGTGAGCAAGGACCTCGACGAGGCATCGGCGATCGCTTACCAGGGCAAGCAATGCAAGTACCGCGTGGTGACGCTTGACGGCCAGTTGGTTGAGATGTCTGGCGCCATGTCGGGCGGTGGCAAGCGTGCTCGTAGCGGTGGAATGTCGAGCTCGATCGCGCCGGGTCTAAGCGAGGCGGAGATAGCGGCGCTGCAGCGCGAGGCGTCTACTCTGAGAGACGAACTCGCCAACTGCCGCGACACGAAGCAGTCGCTGGAGAAGGAGGTGAGCCAGTTGCAGCGCACGATCGACCAGTTCGAGAACGAGCTGCCCAAGATTGAGCTCAACCTGAACGCGACCAAGACGCGCCTTGAAGATCTTGTCAAGAACAAGAGCGTGCTCGAGAAGCAAACGACGCTAACGGATGAGGCGAAGGCCAAGGTCGCCAAACTCAAGAAGACAAAGCTCGACAAGGAGAGTGAGTACGACGGAGTCAAGGACAAGGTCGACAAGATGGAGGCTAAGCTCGGCAGGCTCAAGGAGGAGATCCTTGACGTGGGTGGCGCGAAGCTGCGCAAGGAGCAGGACGTGGCCAAGAAGATCTCGAAGCAGATTGACGACAAGACCAAGCAGATGACCAAGATCCGCATCGACTTTAAGAACAGCCAGAAGAACGCCGAGAAGAACGAACTGGCCCTCAAAAAGATCGAGGAAGACATGGAGGCGGCGACGAAGCGTATTGAAGAGACGCGCGAGGAGCTGAAGGCCATGGAAGAGCAGGCGCTTGAGGTGCTGCAGACGCGCGAGTCGATCCAGGAGGAGGTCACGGCGAAGGAGGAAGTGTTGCGCAAGGAGGAGGCCAAGTACCGGAAGCTCAAGACGCAGTACGAGGCGATGCGTAGCACCGAAGTGGACCTGCAGAATAACTTGGAGGATTGCGAGAAGATGTTGGAGGAGAATGCCAAGAAGGAGACATACTGGACGACCAAGCTGTCGTCGCTCCATTCCGCGTACACCCAGGAGCAGCAGCAGAACGCGGGGCTTTACGATGATGAGGACGGCGGGGAAGAAGGCGACGAAGCCCGTCAGAAGAAGCCGGCGAAGAAGACCAAAAAGAAGGGCAAGACGGCCAAGAAGCTCAAGAAGAAGGCAAAGAAGTCGACCGAAGAGGACGGAGATGTCGACATGGACGCCGACGACGATGATGAAGCCAAGCAGGACGGCAGTGACGAGGGGGACGAGTCTAAGAAGGAGGCCGACAGCGATGAGGACATGGAAGAAGGCGGCGATGAGGAAGACGACGAGGAAGATGACGAGGACGAGGAAGAGGAAGAGATCGACCTGCGCTCGGACAAGCTGCCGATGCTGTCGGCCGAGACGCTATCTCGCTACAACAAGGAAGAGATGAAGTACGAGATCTCGGTGTTGGAGCAGCAGCGCGACGAGCTCAAGGCGAACGTCAACATGGGCGCGTTGGCCGAGTACAAGCAGAAGGTGGAGGAGTACAAGTCGCGTGTGGCGGAGCTGGAGGAGGCGACTGCGGCGCGCGATGCCAAGCGCTTCGAGTACGACGAGCTGCGGCGCAAGCGCCTGGAAGAGTTCATGGCTGGCTTCCGCGTCATCACGCTCAAGCTCAAGGAGATGTACCAGATGATCACGCTGGGCGGTGACGCCGAGCTCGAACTCGTCGACTCGCTGGATCCTTTCTCGGAGGGCGTGGTGTTCAGTGTCCGTCCGTCCAAGAAGAGCTGGAAGAACATCTCCAACCTGTCGGGCGGCGAGAAGACGCTCGCGTCGCTGGCGCTCGTTTTCGCGCTGCACCACTACAAGCCGACGCCGCTGTACGTGATGGACGAGATCGACGCGGCGCTCGACTTCAAGAACGTGTCGATCGTCGGCAACTACATCAAGCAGCGCACGCGCAACGCGCAGTTCGTCATCATCTCGCTGCGCAACAACATGTTCGAGCTGGCTGACCGGCTCGTGGGCATCTACAAGACGAACGACGCCACCAAGAGCGTGACCATCAACCCCAAGGTGTACGAGACGCTGCTGCCGACCAAGAGCAGCGGCCCGGGTACGCCCATGAACAAGGCGCCGCGCACGCCGAGTCGACGGGTGAGCATGACGCCCGCCGTCGGCGGCGGAGACCGGCGCGCCGCCAAGAAGGTGCGCCGTGACAGCCAGGGCGCGGACATGACGACGCCGCTGCCTCTGCGACCGAGCGAAGCGGACATGACGACGCCGCTGCGGGACCGCACCAACCAGGCCTAAGGGGGTGAGTACCTAGTCGATTTGCATTTTGGATGGTCGTGGTGTCGGTGCTGTGCTATTGTTAATCATAGGAACACGACCGCTTTGGACGAGAACAGAAGGGTTGGAACATCGTCAAAGGCACTTACATTTGACCTGTTTCCAGCGACGTCTTCACTTCCAAAAGCGTCGTCGCTTCGTCTTCATCGCTCCGCCCCCATGATGTCTTCACTTGCTCGTGTACTTACTTCTTGTAGCAGATTCGGAGCGAGAGCGCGAGGTCGCCGACGAAGGCCGCGTCCGTGATGGTCAAGCTTTGGCTGTCGGCAACGAGCTCGCTCAGCTTCTTGGGCAGATTCACGCTCGTGGCTTCCCGCAGCGCCGGCGGCCCCTGCATGAACAAATTTGCCTTGTTGGAGCTGATGGACGGTCGAAGAAGGCGGAAGCGGCCCGCGGGCTCGCACAATTCATCCATCACGTCCTGCAGCGTCGTCGTGGCGGCGTCGATCTCGAGCGTCTTGCTCTGCGACGAGCAGACGACGCAGTCGCTCTTCTTCTGGTACTCAAACGTGTGCGAGTAGCAGCCCGTGGCACCCATGTGCATGTGGTAGTTGTTCATGAGCTGGCTGCAGTACGTCAGAGCCTTGAACGCTTCATTAACGCACATGGCGGCCACGATCGCGTTCGTCGACGCGACGGCAGGAATGATGTTTTTGACCACACCCTGCGTCAGCGAGTACGTGACGCCCGATATGCCGTACTGTTCAGCGCGCTCACGGGCCTGCTGGTATACCCACTGCATGTGCTCCGGCGAGTCCTTGTCGAGCTTCGTGTCGGGAAACTCGCGCGGCCACTGCACAATGAACGCGTATGCGACGCAGTGTGCCGGCTGGCGGGGCGTCTCGGCGATCGTGCACATGGGGAAGTTCTTCTGGGGCGGGAACGTCTCGAGCGAGCACTCGAAGCAGCTCGTGATGCGCGGGATGATCACACGCGCCTGGCCGCGGAGCCCCTCCGTACCGCCGTCGATCAACGGGATGATGGTCGTCGGGTCCACGTCTCCGTCCGCGTCCACTTCAGCGAGCGAGACCACGAGCGAGTTGACGTATCGGCGCGCTTCAATGTTGTCCAGCCCCGACAGGATCAGGTGGAACTGGCGGTAGAAGTCCACGTCCAGGTCCTGCACGCGCTTGTGGTGCGGCGTGATCTCGACCTGCACGTCCTCATTGTCCTTCTGGATGGACGCGAGCCGGTCGCGCACGAAGTTGGCCGCGACCTCGGCCTTGGAGCTGCAGACATCCTTCTCGCGGAAGAGGAACTGCCGGTTCAGGTTCGACACGTCGATCGTGTCCATGTCGACAATGTGCACTTTGGTGAAGCCCGAGAGCACCACGTTCTTGAGCAGCTCGCAGCCGAGCCCGCCGGCGCCGATGATCAGCACCTGGCACTCGGTCTGCAGGAACTCGAGTGTCTCGCGCGCTGCTGCCGCGTCAAACTCGCCCAGCGCGACCGCCGACGTCTCGTTCGGGAACGCCGTGCGCCCGCTCAGCAGCCGCAGCACGTCCCAGTGCGCGCGGTCTCCCCGCACGCGGCGGATTCGCGCGTCCGACACCGTCACGCTCGCGTGGAACGCGCTGCTGGCCGCGTGGACACTGGCGCTCGACGTGGTGGGCCGGTCCGCGTCCACTGCGGCGGCCGAGGCCGTGGCGGTCATCTCGACCTTCTGCTTCTTGAGCGCCGAGGCGGCGGGCGACGAGTGCGGAGAGGTGGACGCGGGGCTGGACGCGGCCGTCGGCGAGGCCATATAGGACCGATCGAGAGAGGAAAAGAGAGAAGGGGCGGCGCCTCCTCCTCTTACTCCGATCGCGCGGGGACGGCGTTCTGCTGTAGAGCCTGCTGCGCGCGCCGACCGAATCGCCGACTGAGGACAGAGACGAGCATGTACACGGAGAGAGAGAGAGAAAGAGCGTTAGTGGCGGCGTCAGAGAGCAGCTTCCCATATCCGGTGCATGTGTTCTTCGGCGTCCTACCTGTTTGGGTAATGAAGCAGCCAAGGGAAACGTTTGGATTCCGCTGTACCCCGCGGGTTCCTCGTTACACTTGATCAAAGTATGGAGAGAAGGTATGGAAATTCCCAGCATGTATACTTGGCCTAGCATTCCAGATAAATATATACCTATTTCCGTATACTATTTGACCAAATACCTGTTATAAATGATATCACTCGTGAAATGATGCAACCAATTCGATTGAATATTCATTTATGGAACATGCACGGTACTCCCCCTTTGCTTTGCTGTTGGGTTTGCCACGTCGTCGCGGATGCAGACCGGAAAAGCCACCAAGACGCGCAGCAAGGAAGGCGCTGCGCTTCTCCCCGCCCGTGGATCTCCGCCGCCGCTCTCGTGGCGTGGTATATAAAAGCAGGAACACGAGATGGAGATGCTGGCGCAGCAGGTGGAGGAGGTGAAGCGCCTGTGGCGCAACAAGCGGCAGCTGGCGCACCAGGCGCTGAACCTGGCCATGGTGGTGCTCACGGCGTTCATGGTCTGGAAGGCGCTCATGGTCTACACGCAGAGCGAGTCGCCCGTCGTCGTCGTGCTCAGCGGCAGCATGGAGCCCGCCTTCCAGCGCGGCGACATCCTGTACCTCGACAACACGGTCGGTGCTTCTTGTGTGTCTATATCACCAGAAGTGGTGGCCATCTACTGACGGTATCCCATCCTGATCCCGTCCGACGTGCAGAAGCCGAACCTCGAGATCGGCGACATCGTCGTGTACAAGGTGCGCGGGCGCGACATCCCCATCGTGCACCGCGTGCTGGAGCTGCACGAGCGCGCGGCAGACGGCCATCAGGTGTACCTGACCAAGGGCGACAACAACAACGTGGACGACCGGTGCGCCCCACGTTCGATACAATTACCAAGACGCTGAGAGGCGGCCGGCACTGACGCGCTCGCTATTGATCGTGACAGGGGGCTGTACGCGCACGGACAGGCGTGGCTGGAGCGGGAGGACATCGTCGGCATCGCGCGCGCGTACGTCTGTCGGCGATCGCCGCGATCTTCGATGATCTCTTTGATCTTGCTCGCCTAACGTGGTTGCTTGCTGTTGCCTTACCGCCAGGTCGGTGCCATACGCGGGCATGCTGACAATCCTGCTGAACGACTACCCGTTCCTCAAGTACGTGCTGGTCGGCGGCATGGCCGTGCTCGTCTTCACGCAGCGGGAATAGCGGCGGGGCCGCCTCCGGTATTGCACAAGTGGAGAGAGTGCGCTCAAACGAAGCAGGTTGTCGGCGACCAGCAGTATTCAACGCGACCAAGAGCCGTGAATAGAGCCCACAGGTGATTAATGGATGGAGAACCTGCCTGCTCAGTTGGGTGCCCTTTGTTTGGTCGTGTGCGTCTCATTCCCCATGCCATACAGATGAAAGGCCGCCACCGTCATCGCCATCGGTCGAGTACGTGCCTGCAGTTGCGATGCATTATCACGGCCAAACTCATCCTTCCAACGCGTTTGTGATGCTCGTGTCAGCGATATAAATTAGATATAAATCAAGCATCCGCACATGCACATTCGACGACCTCATCTCAACGCATTTCGACCCGCTTACGGTCGCGTGTTGCTCGTCGCGCCGCTCAGCAGCGCGCTCATGGGCAGCGCGCTGCTCGTGGACGTGCCTGCCCCGCCATTCGTGGCCTTCTTCACGCGCTTCACGTCTCCCGTCGACTCGTGCGCGTCTTGCTCGTTCACGTCGGGCACGTCAATGTGCTCGGGCGCCAGGCCGGCTTCGTGGCGGTCCCACGCCATGATAAGACCCGTCTCCAGGTTGCGCACCCACCGCTGCGTGTCGAACAGCGGACACGTCAGACGTCCGTCCTCGAGTCGCCGCCGGATCGTGTACAGCTTGTCGAGGTCCGTCGCGAGCGCCACCGCGAGCTCCTCGTACTCGTCCAGCGTCGACACGATGAGCTCGTCGAGGTTGGCAGCGCGCAGCAGACTGGACGCCACGCGCGAGGCCATGCGGTCCTTCGGCATGGTCACCATGGGCGTGCCGCCCCACAGGATGTCGCAGCCAGTCGTGTGCGCGTTGCACTCGGGCGTGTCCAGGAACAGATCCGCCAGGTAGCCGCGCTTGAGGTGCTCGTCCTTGGGCGCCACGTCCGTGAAGATGAGGCGGTGCGACTTGACGCCGCGCGCCTTGGCCTCCGCGCGGATGTTCTGCTCCGCGAGCGGCGGGAAGCGCAGCAGCCAGAGCACGGCGTTGGGCACGCGCTTGAGGATGTTCATCCACGCGTCGAAAGTCCGCGGGTCGATCTTGTACACCTGGTTAAAGTTGCAGAAGACGAACGCGTCGTCGGGCACGCCGTAGTCCGCACGCGTCGGGCACTTATCCGTGTCCAGCACGTCGCGCGCCGACTGCTTGTGGTCGTTCACAAAGTACGAGTGCGGCATGTTGATCATCTTCTCCGAGAAGAACCGCCGATGCTCGGGCGGGACGACCGTCGCGTCGCCCACCATGTACTGGATGTAGTCGGCGCCCAGCGTGCCGCAGAAGCCCATGTAGCTGATCTGCACGGGCGCGGGCCGCAGCGCGAAGATCTCGTTGCGCGCGCCCTTGGTGTACCCGTTCAAGTTGATGAGCACGTGGATGCCGTCGGCGTGGATCAAGCGCGCGGCGTCGCCGTTCGACAGCGCCGAGACCTCCTTGAAGTGCTCCACCTCGCGCGAGATGCGCTGCCGCCAGATCGACCCGTCGTCCGGCGTCGTCGCGTAGCAGAACACCTCGAACTTGGACGCGTCGTGCATGCCGAAGACGCTCTGCATCAAGTGCGCGAGCGGGTGGTTGCCCAGGTCCGACGACACGTAGCCGACGCGCAGACGCTCGGTCGACGCCTTGCTCTTGTACCGCCGCTGGTGCTGCTGGAGCGCCGGCGAGTCGATCAGACTCACGTTGAGCGCCGCGCGCTTCGCGTACCGCCGCGAGATGTCCAGGAATCGCTGCATCGACATGGGGTAGACGAGCGCGTGGAAGGGCTGGACGCTGGGCAGCACCTTGTCCATGGCGAGCTGCGCGTCGACAAACTTCTCGAGCGCCGCGAAGTCCTGGTCGCGCGAGCGCCAGTCGCAGATGAACACCATGGCGTGGAAGTAGTTGGCGAACGCGTCGGGAAAGTTGGGCCGCAGCGTCAGCGCCTTGCGGTAGCACGTGATGGCGTCGTCCAGCCGCCCGCCGTCCTTGTACGCGCTCGCCAGGTTCGAGTACGCGTCGGGGAAGCTCGGCTTGAGCCGGATCGCCGTCGAGTAACACGAGATGGCCTCGTCCAGCCGCCCGAGGTCCTTGAACACGTTGCCCATGTTGCTGTACGCGTCAGCGAAGTTCGGGTCGATCGTGATGGCCTCCTGGTAGTGCGCGAGCGCCTGATCCAGCTTGCCCTGCTCCTTGAGCACGCTGCCGATGTTGCTGTGCGCCGCGGCAAACTGCGGCAGGAGCCGCGCCGCCGTCGTGTAGCAGTGGATGGCCTCCTTGACCATGCCCTTGTCTTTCAGCGCGTTGCCCAGGTTGTTGTACGCGTGCGGGTGGTCCGGCTTGAGCTGCAGCGCCGACTTGTAGCACGCGATGGCCTGCTCCACGTGCCCCAGCTCCCGCAGCGCGTTGCCCAGGTTGTTGTACGCGTCCGGGAAGTTGGGCTCGAGCTGGATGGCGTGCCGGAACGTCTGCACCGCGCGCGGCAGGTCCCCGGCGTCGTAGTACGCGCTGGCCAGGTTGCCGTGCGCGATGGCGAAGTCCGGGCGCAGCTGGATCGCGCGCTGGTACGCGGCGATGGCGTCCTGCACGCGCCCGGCCTCCTTGAGCGCGTTGCCGAGGTTGCTGTGCGCGTCGGCGAACTCTGGCGCGAGCGCGATGGCCTTCTGGTAGTGCTCGATGGCTGCGTCGAGCTGCCCGAGGTCCTTGAGCACGCCCGCGAGGTTGCTCCAGGCCACGGCGAACGTGGGCTTGACGCGCAGCGCCTGCGTGTAGCACTGGCGCGCGTCCTCGAGCCGGCCCTGCACCTTGAACAGGTTGCCCAGGTTGCTGTGTGCGTCCACGAGCGTTGGGTCGAGCACGAGCGCCATCTTGTACGTCTCGACAGCCTCGCGCGTCTGCCCCAGCTGCATGTAGGAAGTCGCCAGGTTGTTGTACGCGTCGCTGAAGCGCGGGTGCAGCGTGATGGCGCGTAGGTAGAACTGCACGGCGCCCGCCACGTCGCCCAGCTCCTTGAGCGCGTTGCCCAGATTGCCGTACGCCTCGGCCAGGTTGGGGTCCACGCGGATGCACTGCTGGTTGTAGAAGATGCTCTCGGACAGGTTGCCGAGCTGGAAGTGCAGCGCACCAAGGAGCAGCAGGTTGTCCGTGCGGTACGCGTCCGACTCGTAGAGCTGCTCGCACAGCCGCAGCGCCTCCTGGTAGTACCCGAGCGAGTACTGCTGGTGCGCCAGGTTGAACAGGTCTGCAGGTAGGGCATTCCGACGTTTTTTACATTGTCAGTATCTGGCAAGGTAGGGCATTATGACCGTTCGGGTAGGGCATTGCGGCACGACGTACAGGTGAAGCGCTGGGCGCTGGGCTCGAGCATGGGGTCGGCCGCGAAGACGCTGGGGCCGCGCAGCGGGTTGGGCGCGGCCGCGAGCTGCCGGTAGTCCATTGCGACGGGTATTTATATAGCGGGGAGAGCAATTCGACGCGTGACTGATGGGTGTTGCCGCCGCGGACGCAGGTTGGCTAATGTGAAACGACGTAGGGCGTTGCGATAGGTTTTGGTTGTGCGTTGGAGTGGGCGCGCGCAGATTCCCAGGCGGCGGCCAGGCGGATGCGGCGGCAGCGTCTGTAGTGCAGCCGCAGTCGGTGTCACAAAGCCAGAGGAGGGGAGTGGACGGAAGGGCGGGCGTGTTGAAGCCGCTGCGACCGGGAGGGCGGGCGAAGGTAGGTAGGGGGTGGGTGGGGTGCTGCTTTGCTTGTCCCCCGTTTCTTTTTTTCGCTGGCGTGGTGGTGGGGTTGCTGGTTCATGGAGAGGGGGCTCACCACCTTTCGCTCTACTTCCATCCCTTGCCCTCCTTTTCCGTCTGCACCTGCAGCTAAAAAACACGGAGGGGGGCGCATGTGCGGAGGCCCCTTCCTGGCCGCGTCATATCAGAGATTCTCCATGGGGTCGCCACGTGAACTGGTCTACTGCATACTTTGTTCAAGAGGAACCCGCAAAATTGTCGGCACATTTTCGACGGCGGAGGTTTCTCCCGCACGCGGTGGGGCGCCCCACCTGGGTCGCCCCTCTCTAAAGCGTAGTCTAAAAAACGGTAGGTAGGCTTTGGACTCTTTCAAAAGCGACAGAAAGGGGTCAGAGCGGCCACCGTCGAGGCTCAACGGAAGGGGAGGGCGGGTTCGGGGTCTGAGCGACCAGGGGAAGGGGACGGGGAGCAACCACGAAGCCGACCGGTTCGGGGGTAGGGGACACGCCCACCGTTTGTGTGCGGAAAAGTCCCACGAAACGCTCTCTCGCTTTCAGGGTAGAGCGCCGCTGATGGGACGATCATGCGACAGTTGCATACAAAAACGCAGTCAAACGCTCGCCAGTCAGCCAAGTACTACTTGTATTCGCGCAGGTTGGTCGGCAAAGGATTGCGCCGCGCGCTCTCGGGTTTTCGCTCGCTCGTCGACCTGCTCTACTGTATACTAGAGTAGTTTGCAGTTCACTGGAGAGCTACAGCAGTGTATTATAGGTAGAACTCCTGGATGTTCTCTCACTCGGTATGATATTTGACACCTGCTCGCCCCCACCATTTTTTTCCCCCGATGTTCTTCCGATTGCTGGGGTCGTCTGGATTTCCAGAGCTTTCTATCCAGCAGAAAGCCAACTGTAAAACTCGCAAAGACAAAAACACTCGCCCCCTCGCTTTCCCCCACGTGTCGGCGAATCAAAACTCGGCCCCACAGTTGCGTCCAAAAGTCGGATCCCTACCCCTGCTCAAAAAAGCGCTATACCATACAGCCCAATCAGCTATTCGACCAGTACTTTCAATTGAAATTATACTATTTGTGTAGGTGCAAATTCTATCCAGAACATTTTGTATTGAAAATCAGTAAATCTCGTGCTGGTGTGATAGTCCGGGCTCACCGACCGGGCCGAGTTCATTATAACAGTGTGGCTGGCCGCCCTACGCCGGATTTCCACATTGGATGACCCCCATCGATGCGCTCGGTGGCTTCCGAGGAATCCTAATCACCACCGTCCAACCTGGAGAAGCAAGCGCGCCGGCATCACTCGCCCGGGTGTCTGTCGCTCGCTCTTTTTCTTCTCGCTCGTTTCTCTCGAGCCCGTTGACTACCGGGCTGTCGCGCGATCGCTCGTCGCCCCTCCACCAAAGCCCGTCGGTCGCCCCGCCCTTCCCCAACTCTTCTTGCGACCGACTGCGTGCGGTCGCACACTCACTCCTTGTCGCCAAAAACGCACATCAAAGATATCGTTGCAAGCGAGAAGAAATCGCCCTACCGACCGCCCTACGCACGCGCGCTCACTTGCAACAATCTGGAAGGATCGCGCGAAAGGTGGGCCGGAAAGAGAGAGAGAGAGAGAACAAAACGACCGCTGTTGTGACCAAAACGCATTGACGTTTTACGCGAATTGTTTGTTTTGGCTTGATCGTTGCGGACCCTACCTGTTGGAAACCGGTAGGGTACAGTGTACCCTGTAGTCTTATCCGACATGGCTACAGTTTCGAAAAAGAAACAAACAAACGCGTCGAAAACCCGGCTGTCGGCATGAAAACGCTTCTCATTCGCTAAAAGTCCCAAAACCCATGTTGATTGGATAAAATCATTCCAACACGTTCATTGGATTAAACAAAACGCATTTACCACGCATATCAACCAATCTCCGCGCTCCATTCCCCGCCGCGCACTTGACCACCAAAAGTGATCCCAAGGCAGCGCGTCGCATTATCATGGCGCTGCTGGTGCCGCTCCTCTCGCGCCGCGCGCCGCGCCTCGCCGCCGCTTCGGCGCAGCGGCCGTGGGCGTCTCCTCCTTCTCCTCTCCTTCATCTCGCCCCCTCCCGCTCCGTGGTCACCATCAAGAAGTTCACAGCCGACAGGGCGCGCCGCGTCCCCAAGACCCTGTCGACGGTGTTGGCAGCTCCCTCCGCACCACGAACTCGCGACGCCGACGGCCCTGCGGCCAGCAGTTCGGTGCGCCTGGCCAAGCGCATCGCCATGTCGGGTCTGTGCTCGCGGCGCGAGGCCGAGAAGCTGATCCTGCAGCGCCAGGTGACGGTGAACGGGCGGGTCGCGGAGGACGTGGGCACGAACGTGAGGGTCGCGGACGACGTCGTGGCCGTCGACGGCAAGCCGCTAGCCCGCGCGGTCGACCGCCGGGACGGGAAGCCGCGCACGCCCAAGGTCTGGATGGCGCACAAGCTGCCGGGCGAGCTGGTGACCGCCAGCGACCCGCAGGGCCGCGCCACCATCTTCGACCGGCTGCGCGTCATGGGCCTCACGCAGCACCTGATGCCCGTCGGCCGCCTCGACTTCAACACGGAGGGGCTGCTGCTGCTCACCAACGACGGCGACTACGCGCGCCAGCTCGAACACCCCAAGAGCGAGGTCCCGCGCGTCTACCGCGCCCTCGTGCGCGGCAATGTACGTCATCTAGACACTGCGTGGGGTGTGGACAGCAGCGTACTGACGGGCCGCTGGGTGACGACGACAGGTGTCCGAGTCCAAGCTGCTGGAGCTGCGCCGCGGACCGACCGTCGACGGCGTCAAGTGCGTCTCGTAGGAGTAGAAGTGTGACGGACGCTGGACAGGTCTCTGACTCGTGTCTTGTTGGACTACGGACAGGTACCGGCCGATCCACGCGTCGGTGCAGTCGACCGACAAGAAGGACTCGTGGCTGCAGATCCGCATCGCCGAGGGCAAGGTGCGTCCGCCTCTCGTTCGCTTGATCTCCCATCCTCAGCGCGTGTCTAACAGGCGGGACGCGGACGGCGACAGAACCGCGAGGTTCGCAAGGCGCTGGCGCACGTGCGGCTGGTGGTCAAGCGGCTCGTGCGCGTGCAGTTCGGGCCCTACCGGCTCGCGGACTTGCCCGCTGGCTCGGTGCTCGCCGTGCGCCCCAAGGCGCTCGACCGCCCCACCGCCGCTCGACCCGTCAAGACGAGCAAGCCGGCTAACGAGTAACCCGGTGCCGAGAGACACAACGGTAGGTCTTGAACACACTCACGGCTCGTTAAATACAAGCTCGGACGCTCTACTCTACCCTACTTCTGTTGCCCGTCGCTACAGCTCGTATGACTGGCGGTCGCCGCCTCCGCTGCGCCGCTCGCCGTCGCTCTCGGCGTCGCTCTCGCCGAGCGACAGCCGCGTATACCGGTCGTCCTCGACGGGCGACTTGATGCTGTTGTACCACTCGAGCCGCGCGGTGTCTCCGTCCGCCGGCGGTCCCCTGCTGTCCGAGAACCCGAGGTCCCCCACCGAGGACGAGAGGCTGCTGCTGCCGGCGCTGCTGCGGAAGTCGCCCTCCGCCGTCGGCTGCGTCAGGTCGCGCACGACGATGGAGCGCACGCGACTCGCCCCGAGCCGCTGGTCCGGGCGAGGGAACGACGACAGCGACGACATGGACGCGGTCGAGGACGTGCTGGAGAAGCGGTGCAGCTCCAGCACCGCCAGCGTCGGCGACTCGGGCGCCGCCACCGCGCGGGTCGCCGCCGTTGTGGACGTGCGGATGATGCCCGAGGCGGTGAGGATGCCCTCCTCGCCGCACGCGCTCTGGTGGAACTCGACAAGCGACGAGTACGACGGCCGGTCCTCCGCGCTGCTGCCCGTGTCGGACACCCCGCCGCCGATGTAGTCGATCCCGCGGTAGGGCGACGCGCCCAGCAGGCGGCTGGCGGCGCTGCCTCTGGACGTGCTGATGGCCGGGTGCTCGAGCTGGGTGGTGCCTCGAAGCGAAGAGGGGGGCGTGGAGGAGCCCAGCGGCCGCGAGAGGCGGTAGGCCGGCGCGAGCACCCCGTGGGACGGCCGGTGGGGGTCGGACGCGTTGCTGTGTTTGCGGCTCGCCCTACTAGTCGCCCGGCTCCGCTGGTGGCCAGTCGAGAGCCGCTTGTCGTCCACCGGGTCGCCCATGACGGCGATCATGGCGTTGCTGGCGCTGCGGTCGTACTGCCCTCCCGGCAGGTCGTACCGCCCTCCCAGGACCCCCTCGGGCCCCGGGACCACGACCGGCAGTGCGGACGGAAAGAGCCCGGCCGCGGCCGTCTTGCTCCTGCGGGCACGGTACTTGCGCGTGCAGCACCAGCCGAGTAGGGCGAGCATGACGCACGCGCCCGCGGCCGAGAGCACGATGATCACGATGAGTTTGGCGCTCGACAGCGTCCCCGTCCCGTCCCCAGCGTTGGTAGCGTTCTCCGCACTACCGTCCCCATCCGGTAGGGCGACCGCGGCGTCCGCAGATCCCGAGGTAGAGCCCGAGGACGCGGAGCCGTCGCTAACGGAGACCAACTTGGGTAGGGCGGTGGTAGGGCCCGGCGTCCCCGTGGCGGGGACGGGCGTCTCGGTGGCGGGGACGGCCGCTACCACTGGTGGGGCAGTAGTAGTAGCAGCAGGTACACCTGCTTCGTCCACAGTGGGGACGGCCGTGGCATCCGCAGCGGAGCTCGTATTGGTCGCGGGGTCCTCAGCCGGGACGACCACGCCCGCATCCTGGGCGCGGACGACTGCTACGCAGAGTAGGGCGAGTAGGGCGCCGCGGTAGAGCGCGGGGCTTCGACAGCGTCGCCTGGGCGCCATGGTCGTCAGGTAGGGCGACGGTCACTGATAATCCCGAAATGGTCCGGGAAACGACCGACCCGCGCGTCCAGCGGGAGGGCGCGACAATGCGTAACGACAAGAAGAAACGCGGACGACTATAGATCGAATTAGGGAAACGGACCGCAGTGGTACCGGTACTCGCGGCTGACCGGGTCCCACACGATGGTGTGGATTCATCGTAGGGCGCTACGTACGTACGTACTCGCCCTACCTCGATTATGGAAGACTTGGTGGGTTTGTTAGGTGAGTGGATCACGATGGGCCGGGAAAGAGTCAGTGGTTGTCGACAGGCGCGGCAAGGGGGGCGGAAGTGGCTGGACGCTCCTCAGTTCGAAGTGGGGCCGGGGACGCGACCGCCCTACTGTACGTTGCGGACTGGACGGACGCCCCACCTCACTTGGATTAGTTACGCTGCGGATGAGGACGCCCGCGGGGATCGTTAGTGGGCTTCAACGTGGTTAGCCCGTAAAAGTTGCAATTACGACACGGTCACAATGCACTACCTCCGCCCCCACGGTTATCACACACAATTACTACGTGGATTCAATGTTAAATCACTGCGTTCTCGGTCGTCCCTGGGCCATTGGGGGCCCCCCCTCCGCCGGTCCCGTCAGCCGGTGGGGGCCCCGGGTAGGGCACCCCCATCGCGGGCATCCCCATCGCGGGCATCCCCATGGCCATGGGATGGAACCCCATCACGGGCTGCGGGGGGAGCTGGAGCGCGTGCTGCGGCTCCTGCGTCGGGTGGTACACAACGTGTCCGCCCTGCCCCACCGCGGGCACCACCGGGGGCGCGTTGCGCCCGCCCGTGTGGACGGAGGGCCCTCCCCGTCCGCGGTAGAGCTGCGCGTGGGGCTGCTCGACCGCCTCCTTCAGCCGCCGGAACGTCGTGCGGATGCTCTTCTTGGTGCGGTCGTCGAACCGCAGGCGGTCCAGCTCCGGGAGGAGGACCCGGAAGCACGCGAGCAGCTGCTCGTCCGTCGCACTACCGTCTGCACTACCGGCCGCGTCCGCAGTAGGGGGAGGGGCCGTGGTGGGGACGCTGCTTGTCGTGGCGGGGGACGGAGTGGGGGCGGCGCTCGTGGTGGTCGTCGCAGCGGTGGGGACGGGCGTGGGGCGGCGCATACTGCGGTTGTGCAGCTCCTGCAGCCTCGGCGTCATCTCCGTGCTGGTCGCCGTCCCTCCGCTCGACCCACCGGCCGCGTCCCCGGCCGCAGAAGTCCCTCCCAGCATCGAGGTGGGGACCGTGCGGACGAGGTCGAGGTCATCCGCGCCCGGGCAGTGGATCCCCGCGTCCTCGTCCGCGGGGCTGATGAACTCGTCGATCATGAGCGGCCGCAGGACGTCCAGGGCCGAGACCGTGTCGCAGATCTCGCGGTCGATCTCCTCCTCCGCGCCCTCCACACTACCCGTTGCGGTAGTATCCGCACTAGTAGCAGCCGCAGCGGGGGGCAGCAGTCCGGACCGCTGCCAGTAGTGGCGGATGACCTCGTCCGGCAGGTCCCGCCAGCAGTAGCGCGTCCAGCGCATGGCCTGCGCCTGCTCGACCGCGAACACGCGCGCGCGCCCGGCCTCGTGCAGGTCCAGCGCGTGGCACATGTGGTAGCGGCGGTAGCGGCGCTTGAAGGCGGCGATCACGCCCGCCTCCAGGGGCCCCACGGGCCGCTCGACGGACGGCGGGAGCAGCTCCAGCCGCACGTGGGACAGCGCGAGGCCGGCGCAAATGTGCGTGGGCGCGCTGCGCGCCACGAGCAGCAGCACGTGGCGGTCCACGTCCCGCATGCGCGTGTCGAGCGCCTCGACCCAGTCCTGGAACAGCACGGGCGTCATCCACGCGCCGCCGTTGTCCTGGTAGTGGAACCCCACGGCCTCCGGGTCGCTCGACTCGTTCAGCGGGAGCGCCGCCGTCCCGCCCGCGTCCGTCCCCGGGAGCGGCGCCGGCCCGATGAACATGGGCTCCAGCCGCTCGCTCGCGTCCGCGTTCACGCACAGCACGACTGTGAGCCGCGGGCGGGGGCCGGAGGACGCGGCCGGGCTCTTGGCCGCGGCCCCCGCCCGGCCCGCCGGCTTCTCGGGCGACAGCGCGTACAAGAGCCCCGTCTCGGCCATGGTGAACACGTCCTGCGGGCGGTAGAGCGCCGCCAATTGCTGCAGGTCCCCCACCGTCGCCGTGCTACTCGAGCTGGCGGCAGGTAGGGCGGCGGTCGTAGCATCAGCAGCAGTAGGAGGAGGAGTGGTGCTGCTGGTGCCGCCGCCGAGGCGGATGTTGTGGCGCTTCTTGAAGCCGCCGAGCCAGCCGTTGGAGAAGGTCATGGTGGACGCGAGACCGAGCCGGGCCGCAAGCCGGCGCGCCTGCTCCTTGATGCTGTCGCCCGAGAGCTTGAGCCGCCGGTGGCGCGCGAAGAGCACCCAGTTGCTGAGCGCCACGTCCAGCTCCGGGTGCGTGACGAGCCCCCGGCGGCGCGCAGGCAGCGCGCGCGCCGGCATGGAGGTGAGCTCGGGTGCGCGCGCCAGGATCTTGGAGATGGTGGACTGGTGCGGCAGGTTGGCCAGCCGGAACTCGCGCTTGGCCCAGTGGCACAGCTCCTGCTGCGTCATCTTGGCGCGCGCGAACTGCACGCACAGCAGCCGCTTCTGCGCGTTCGTCAGGTTGCCCACGGGCTGCGTCGCGCGCTTGCGCTTCTTGGCGTCGGGCGCGCCCGCAGGGGACGCGGGCGGCGCGCCCGAAGGCGGCGGCGGCGGCGGCGACTTGCGCTTCATCATGGTCGGACTTGGACAAGGAGTGCGCGGGTTAGGGAGTGCGGGTATGCCGTAGAGGAGGTGCGTGAGGTTTGGGGGGTTGGACGGGAGGCAGGAAGAGGAGGAATCGTATTTACATAAATGACCATAATACATGCCCTAATTACGAATACGGTACCATGAGTACCAGAAATAGCTATACTCATGAAATGTGATTGTATTACTTCAAAAGTAGTAATATAAAATTGATATTATAGCACTATAATAATAGTATTGTAATATATTAGTACTGTGTCCTACTAATGGATGGGTACAGTATGCGTGTATTTTGGATAAGTATGAGTTATACTGAATTTTACTGTATTAAATATGCGATGCGGTTCATATTTTTTAGAATGTGATGGGCGGCGGTTGAAGGGCGTTGACTGCTGGAGTTGAATCCCCCGCACACGCGGGTCTCCCGCGTGTGGATGCGATGTTAACTGTGATCTAGCGGTTGCTTGGCGGGGTCCATCGCGCTGCGATCTTGAGGAGGCGGATAACGCGCGAGCCATTCACGTTGAAGCGATAGGGTTAAGACCTGCGGTTTAACATGGGGATGGGGCGAGTAATACGCGTTGCACTGGCTGAATCGCCGTGTTCGGTTGGGGCCGCGGCAAGCCAATCCGGTAGTGTATAATACCAGTAAAACGCCCGCGTTGGCGGTGGTAGAGGCACGCGCCCGCTCTACCGTACTCTACGAAAGCAATGAGCTTTTGTAAAATACAGTAGAGCGTTTGGGTCACCGCGGTGGTTGCTGGTCTTTTGAGTCACCACGGCGTTTCTGATACATTGTACCGGGTGGGTACACATGTTCAGCTTTTTTTCTATGGATTTTTTATTGTGGCGGAAAGAGACGGCTGTTCCAAAATTTGTCGTAAAAAATCGCCCAAAACATCTTCCATCTTTACATGTTTACTGGCTGGCTTCAGTTTACTAAATGCCACTAGATTTGCTAAAGCTCTCTAATTTACCGAACTCTCCGCTTTTTCGTTACAGCTTTACTACACACGATACAGTCTACCCTCTCTTTCCTACGAACGTGGTACTTATAAAATGTTAAAGGTTTTATCTTCTCTTTGAGGTACCTAAACTATCATTTACAGTTCACCTTAGATTTGGGTGATTAATGTATAAAAATTCAAAGGATACAGTATGATAAGACTCTAGACGTAGAAAATATAGGGTAATTTAAACTGTATGGTCGTCCGTTCATCAAGGCGTTAACTCGCTCGGCTTGTGCTGGTGGAATTCGTGCTTCAAGACAGTATAGACCCGATCTCTCGGCCTCCCGGGTCGCGCCGTAACAGTACAGCACAGCACCGCAAGTGTCCTGCACGCCCACGAGTTGTTCTGCGTCCGTGCAGTGGCCGCAGGCTCCTCGCTCGTCCCTGGCCGTTGGCCGGACGCGTCGCGCGCCTTTGTCGCGTTCCGCTGTGTGTTTTCGAACCGTAGCCACGCCCCTGTCTATGCAGGTTCAAACTGGACTGCCCATGCCGCCGCGCGAGTTCTCCTGGTGTGCAGCCATGTGGGCCGACGACTACACTGTATAACCTGTATGAAGATCATATTGCATCCATGCGTTTGAGACTCTCGCACGTAGTTGTTCTCCCCGGGCCGGCGCCGGAACCGAGGCTCGACCGTATTGCAGGCGGGTTCTCTACGTCTATGACAAACCCGAGAGCTCTTTGCTCGGGATCGGCGCCCAGAACGCACACGCTGCGTCCAGATGCAGTGGCGGCCACGGCCGATCTGGATCATGCCTTTGCGCCCATCTAACTTTAGACGCTGGGTGCACTGTACGCTATGCTGTAGTGTTGTGTACGTCTCACTGCAACGCGCGCTTCTTTCTGGCCGACGTGTGGAGACGCACAGCACGTGGGTCAGTCGGTCGATCCCATCAAGAACGAGACGTGCGCTGTCTAATACCTAAGTACTGCTCCTTGGTCAACACAGAGGCGGAGCGCGCGCGTTCTTTGGCGCGCGGAAACGCGGCGGCGCCGTCGCGTTCTGCGAGCTTTGCCGGCCGCTGTGCGGCCATTGAGTTTTGACAAAAACTACTAGTTGACCATTTTCATTTTGAATGTTTAAAAAAAAAACAGCTCTAGATGTAAAAATACAACGGCAAAATAAGAACTGAAGCTTGCGAATTGTATGCTGGACAACTTCAACGTGCGGACGTGTCGCTATTTACGGTACACCAAAAAATCAGTGCGCGCAAAAAAGCAAAGATCAGAAAGTATACTGGATTTCATATGTAAAATAAGTATACTGGATTTCCCAATTCGCCTCCGAGCAACCACCGCAAAGCTGATCCCACCCAGCATGTGCCCTGTTGCCCCGCACACGAGCCAAGTGGCGACCGACGCGGCCCTGAAGGCGGTGCTGCCGCGCCTGCAGACCCTGCACAAGGCCATCGCGCAGACGCAGGCGCCGTCCCCGTCGGCGCGCCACACGTCCGAGTTCCGGCGGCTCGCGTCCCAGCTGCCGGCGCAGCGGCCCGCCACGCGCAGCCTGTCGGGCGAGCGCTTCACCTTCCGGGGGGACGACGTGGTCGCCTTCCAGAACGACGAGATCCGCCGCGAGACGGCCTCGCGCATCGCCGAACTGCGCTGCACCGCCGCCCAGGGCCAGGGCGGCAGCGTCAACGCCAAGCTCGCCATGAAGGCGCTCAAGTACCGCAAGCTGCAGCAGCAGCAGTCGCAGGCCGTCGGCGCCGCCCCCTTCGCGCGCTCCTGCTGAGGACCGCGGCGGGTTAGATGGCGGTAGCGTATTGTGACAGTGATTCCCTATTTATAAGTAACCTTCCGTGCGGATGGATAAAATATCCAGAACAACGTGTATTCCTAAGAACTAAGCTTTCAAAACGCACAAACAAATAGCATTTGATCGACCTCTTACCACCTGAAGCAGGTCCAAGTTGAAGGGAAGGCACTGTCGCCTCTGTGGGTCTTGCATTTGCCCCTACGCATTGCCATTGCCACGCTGGTGGTGTCGGTCTGCATATAACTGGCATTGACACATTGCCAGCTATATCAGTCCCGTGCCCGTGTCTATTCTTGGCTCCCTTGTCACCGTCCTTGCTCTGGCCTTTCACTGCCAGAGACCGACTCGCTGCAGGCCGATGGTAGTTCCCGGCGGAGGCCTGGCGCTGTCGCCGGCGCAGCGCGCGCTGGTGGAGAAGGGGCTGGCGGCGCGGCAGACACGAGCCGAGACGGACGCCATCCAGAAGGCCATCGAGGCCGCCACGCGGCAGCACATTGAGGAGACCAAGGCGCGCTGCCGGAACGCTGCTGGAGGCGGCAACAGCAGCGCCAAGAAGGCGGTCGAGGCGCAGCGCGACCGCGACCGGCGGCTGATCATCCGCCACGTGGGCGAGGAGCTCGCGCGCGTCGCCATGCGCGACTCCGGCGGCAAGAAGAAGCCCCAGCCACCGGGGAAGACCGCGTCGGCGCCGCTCAGTGACGCTCAAAGCACCTGCGGGTACGTTCAAAGGCTGGAGACGGTGTCCATTTTTCGTTGGGCTGACGGTTCTGTTTGTTGTGTAAAAGACCCAGTAGAGCTGGGGAACGAGAGGAAGTAGACGATGGGTACGACGAAGACCGCTTCAGGCCGGTGCGCCGTCCGCCCAGACAGCGCCCGCCCAACCTCTGGGTCTCCGTACGTGTCTTTCGGACTGGCCAAGGGGTGGCTCTGTCATGGTGCTGACTGTGTGGATGACGCCGGTGGCAGGTCTTTGAGAAGGAGGCGGCGGACGTGCGGCAGGAGACGGAGCAGGCCAAGCGCAAGCGACTCGCGGACGCGGCGGCGTACAGCGAGATGCTGGCGAGGCAGGAGGCCGACAAGCAGCGGAAGCTGCGGGAGGAACGCGAGAGAGCAGACGCGTACGCGAGAGTCCAGGCAGAGCAGATCGCGCAGTGGAAGGCAGCGGAGCGCGAGAAGCAGCAGAAGAAGCTGGAGCAAGTCGCGGAGGAAGCTAAGCGCACGGAGCAGGAGCTGCGCGCCAAGCACGAGCAGCAGATGGAGGCGCAGCGCCGGAAGGAGCGCAACGAGCTACACGTGGTCGCGTGGTACCAGTCCCAGATGGAAGAGGAGAGGCGGCGCCGGGAGGCCGCCAAGGAGGCGCACAAGGCCGAGATGGCGCTCGTCAAGCAGGCGAACGCCGCGCAGCTCGAGCTCAAGAAGGAGCAGGCGCGTCGCGAGCAAGACGAGGAGATGGCGCTGCAGAAGGAATACGAGCGGAAGCTCGAGCAGCAGGAGCTCGCGCGGCAGCAGGAGCTCGCAGCCATCCTGGCTAAGCAGAGCCAGAAGGTCAAGCTCGCGCTGCTCAACGTGAAGAGCGTCGAGGAGAAGGCGCGCGAGGACGAAGCTCGCGCCGCGCAGGTCCAGGCGCAAGTGCGGGAGAAGGAGGCCCGCGAGCTGGCGCGGCGTGAGCAGCTCAAGCGCGAGGGCGCGGCGAAGCAGGTGATGGCACTGGCGCAGCAGAAGCAGGAGCGCCGCGAGAAGTGCGAGCAGGAGCAGCGCGAGGAGGACGCGTACGCGAGCGCATGTCGGCGCGAGTTCCACTCCTGGCAGCAGGGCGAGATGGACAAGGCGCTGGCGCTCCGGCAGCGCCAACGCACGCACCAGACGCTCGTTACGCAGCAAATGACCTCGGACGAGCGACGCCGCGCGAGCGAGGACAAGTACGGCATGACGCGCCTCGAGGTGGCGCTCAACGCCGAACTGCTGTCGCGCGCCGGCGTGCGCGAGCCGCCGCCTGATGCGGCGTCCCGGTAGATTGATACTTCAAGTATCAGAGAAGAGGTTAACGAGAGCACATGCTGGTGGTTGAAGGATACTTTGTGTGTTGATGCAAGCCCAGAGGACAATACTGAATACAAGTACGCTAGCATGGACCTGTTCAAGTTGAAGCGCTTGCCACGTCGGGGTCAGAGTGATGGTGGTAATCAGATGTGGAGCGCACCACCTGATGGTGTATCTAGGCCGCTCCAGATCAGGCTCCACATCCTTATCCGATACACATCTGATATGTTTGCACCATGTTACATTGATTGTTATTTAACCTCCTGTAAAAGCCAGAAAGAAAACCCCCAAACAACGTCGGCGTGATCGGAGTGGCGATCACTAGCTATACGCGCGCTCCTCCTCCTCGCTCGCTCCCTGTACGCGGCTCGACGGGCAGCATGGCGCTCCACGACGGTCTGGTGAACTGGCCGCTGCTGTTCGGCTGCATCCTGGTGGCCTTCGGGCCGATCGCGGCGCTGTTCTTCACGGTGATCGCGCGGCGCGCGCAGCTCGTGATCCTGGCGCTCGCGGGCGCCTTCACGTGGATGGTGGCGGTGCTGGTGACGGCGACGATCTGGCAGATCCCGGGCATCAAGACGTCGCTGGAGGCGACCATCCCCATCGGCGTCGTGGTGCAGGAGGGCTTCCGCTACCTGTTCTTCCACCTGTACACGCGCACGGAGAAGGCGGTGCACGCGGTGACGACGTCCAAGCACCAGCTGCCGCTCAACGACATCACGTCGTCGCTCGCGGGCGGCGTGGGCTTCGCCATCATGCACGCGCTCATGATGTACGGCAGCCTGGTCGCGGGCTCCACGGGCGCGCGCGGCGCCGCCTTCTCGAGCGCCTGCGAGGCCATCCCGCTCGTGTTCGCCGCCGCCATCTCGACGCTCGCGCTCACGCTCATGGAGGTCGCGCTCATGGTCGTCGCCTTCGACGCCTACCGCAAGAAGTCGGCGCTCGCCATCGCCGCCGTCGCCGTCATCCACCTCGGCGTCGCCCTCTCGGTGCGTCTATCATCACACTATGTAACCATTGAGGTCGCTGGAAAGACTGACGACCTTGTGACGATCAATGAACGAACGTGCAGGCGCTGGCCAACAAGGAGACGAACGGCTGCCGCGTGTCCATCCCGGTGCACTACGCGGGCGCGCTGGTCGCCGGCGCGGGCGCCGCAGTCATCATCTCGCGCTCGAAGAAGCAGGGCGGCTTCTAGGCGGACTCCCATGGCTCGGTCGTGTCTGTCGGGCAGGAAGGAGACACGCAGAGAACCCACAAAGCTATGGATTTTTGATACAGTATGCTCGTTATCTCTTCATGGAGGGCATTGCTATCGCGTCCGATATGCTGTTGTTGCTCATCACGCTATAGCTACGGTACTTCTTCTCGCCGCCGCCGCCTTCAGGCGAGTCGCATGTCGGCGGGCACGCGCGTCAGACAGGCCTGGCGCAGCACGTCGTCGTCCACCTGCGCGGCGAGCGACGCGCGGTGCCAGCGCAGGAACTGCTCCACGGCCTGCTCGACCAGCATCTCGAAGCCCTGGATGCACGTGGCGCCGCGCGCGTGCGCGTGCGCGAGCATGGGCGTGATGGGCGGCATGTACGCGGCGTCCAACACTACGAGCTTGTCGTGTACGAGGTGCTCGGGCAGCTCGAAGCCCGCGGTCGCCGGGATGGTGCTCACCACCACGTCCACGCGCGCGAGCGACTCCGGGGTGAGCGCCTCCAGCGCCACGGCGTCGAAGCGCGCGGCCACGTCCTGCGCCTTGCTTAGCGTGCGGTTGTACACGAACAGCTCGCGCACGCCCAGCTGCCGCATGGCGTACGCCGCTGCCATGGACGTGCCGCCCGCGCCGACCACCAGCGCGCGCAGCTCGGACGCCGCGCGGCCTGCGAGGCGCTTGCGGATCGGCCGCAGGATGCCCAGCCAGTCCGTGTTGTCGCCGCGCCAGCGCACCGTCGTCAAGTCGCCCGAGTCCTCGCGGATGACCGTGTTGACAGCGCCGATGGCGCGCGCGGCCGGCGACAGCTCGTCCAGGAACGGCATGATGTCCACCTTGAGCGGGATGGTCACCGACCCGCCGCCGAACGCCGTGTGGGGCGCCCGCATGCGCGCGACCAGCTCCTGCACGTCCGTCGTGTCGTGCAGGCCGTAGTGGAAGACCGCGTCGAGCCCCGCGGCGCGGAACGCGGCGTTGTGCATGTCGGGCGACGGCGACTTCTGGATGGGCGACCCGAACAGGAACAACTCGCGCGCTACAGGATACACCACGGCATCACACGAATGGAACGGGGAGAGGAAGAAGCACACGAGCCAGTCAGTCCGGGTACATCTATTTCGCCACTACTCATCACCAAAAGACAGCGCGTTAGTTACCTGGCAGGAGGCCCAGCTGCGCGCGCAGCGTCATGATCTGCGCCACCGAGAGCTGGCCGGGCGCGGCGGCCGCGGGCAGCAGCGGGTGCGTAACGGGCGTCAGCGTGCGGTTCAGCACGCGCGCGAGCTTGCCGGCGTCCGTCGTGCACAGCGAGATGACGGGCATCTCGTGCTTCCACGCGCGCGCGAACTCCTTGGCCACGCCGTCCACCATGACCGCGTCGTGCGGCGAGTACGCCTTGACGACGACCTTGACGATCTGTACGCGGCCATTGGCGTAGCACTCGCGGAAGATGGCCTTGACGTCCGCCTCGGAGCTCGGCGCCTGCACCGCGTGGTACGACGAGATGACGGCGCTGCGGCCGCGACGCGCCACGATCTGGTCGCGCGCCTTGGGAGACCAGCACGTCTCGACGTCGACGAACTCGCATCCGAGACGCACGCCCAGCTGCAGCAGCTCGAACATTTTGTCCTCTGCGCCATCTGGGAAGCTTCCGCCCTGGTGCTGCGAGCGCACCGTGAAGATGACGGGCAGCGGCGACAGTGTGCGCAGCTGCGCCACCTGCGCCTTGACAAACTCGAGGTCGTTGAATGACCGCAGCAGGTCCACGCGGAGCTCCAGCGCGTCCACGCCCTTGGTGATCTCGTCCAGGATCGGGCGCGCGTCGTTCACGTCCGGGAACGTCAGCGACAGGAAAAACGTGTCGGGGCGGCACACCGACCGGTAGTCGAAGCTGGTCGGCAGGTTCGGCACCACCACGTTCAGGAACCGGTAAAAGTCCCGGTCAATGCGCTCGTAGTCAAAGTCACCGGCGTTCACGATGAACTCGTACGCCGCACTGCGGCGGTAGAGCGGCTTGCGGCGCGCCCACACGTTCGCGTGCGAGTCGCCGAGCGACGGGCGGTTCTTCTCCGTGTCCAGGTACGCGAGCACATCCGAGATCGCGCGGTTGATATGGATCACGTACGGGTACTTGGCGAGGGCGTCAACGATCGCGGGCGTCTCAACGACGCCACCGCCGCACGAGATGATCGTGTCAGCCGGCGGGTTAGCGATCAGGCGAAGAAGCAAAGCGCACTGGCGCTCACGGAACGCCTCCCAAGTGCCGTTGTGGCGCGCCACGAACGACGAGATCGACTCGCCAAACTCCTTCTCAAGCTCGTGGTCCGTGTCCAGCAGCGTCAAGTTCAGCGCCTTCGCAGCCGCGTGGGCCAGCGAACTCTTGCCAGCGCCGCGCATGCCGATCAGGAACACGCCAGGAGCAGCAGCGCTCTGCGAGCTCTGATCCGCCTCCGTCTCGTCCACGACAGGCTGCACCTTGAGTCCCAAGTGCATCTGCACGTGGTCCCAGAACTCCGGGTACGTCTTGTCCGTGCACTCCTTGTCCGTGATGATGACGTCCTTAACGACAGAGCCCAGCACAGCAAAGCTCATCGCGATACGGTGGTCGTTGTGGCAGGCAATGAACGCCTTCTTCAGGTGGTCAGTCTTGCCTGCCGTGCCCTTGATCCAAATACCATCCGGCAGCTCGCCGCACTCGATGCCGAGATGGCGCAGCCCCGTAACCATGACCTCAATACGGTTGCACTCCTTCACGCGCTGGTTAGCGATACCGGTGATGTTCGTCGTGCCATCCGCCACCGCCGCCAGGGCGACGGCCGTCATAAACGCGTCCGTCATTGGCTCCATGTCGATGTCGACAGCCTTGAGCGGCACGCCCGCCGGCGGACCAACGACCGTCGTCGAGTGCGCGTCCTGCGTCGTCGTGCAGCCCATCGCGCTCAGCAGCATGTGGAACGCCGCGTCACCCTGCAGGCTCTTGTTTCCTAGCGCCTCGACGGTCACTTCGCCGCCCGTAATGGCCGCAAACGCAAGCGGATAGGTCGCCGATGACGCGTCGACCTCGACGCTTACCTCGGGCGGGTTCTGGTACACGCCACACGGCACGTGGTACCGGTTCGGCGCCAGCGTTTCGACAGGAATGCCGAACTCTTCCATAAGCTGCGTCGTCATCTTGATGTACGGCAGAGAGATTGGCTGCTCCTCGTCCAGCTCCAGCACCACCGGCTCCTTGGCGTACGGCGCGCTAATGAGCACCGAAGAGACGTACTGGCTGCTGACCTTGGCCGCGAGCTTCACGACGCCACCCTTAAGGCCCGTGCCACGGACGGCGAGCGGTGGGCAGCCTTCCGCCTCAAGGTACTTGATCTCACATCCGTTCGAACGAAGCGCTTCGACAAGCGGTGCGATAGGGCGCTCCTTCATGCGAGCGTTGCCCGTGACAACCACATGGGACGACGGCGACGGCCCTTCCGGAATCAGGGTCATTGCACTTGTCAAGAAACGTGCAGCCGTGCCGGCATTGCTGAGATAGATATCTTCCCCGTCGGCGACAGCTGAGAACTTGCCGCCGGTGCCCTCAACGACCAGAACGGCGCCGTTGTCTTCCCAAGAAAACTTGGCGCCAACCTTCTGCAGCGCGTTCATCATGACTTGCGTATCGTCCGAGTGCAGTAGGCCCGAAATGCGGCACGGACCGGCGCCGAGGGCAGCCATGAGCAGCACGCGGTTCGAAATCGACTTAGAGCCGGGCACGCGGATCATTCCCTGTGCGCGGTGGCCCGGCAGCATCTTGATCTGCTTCTCCAGGACGAGTTCGATCTGTTCGTCCTTCACGGCGCGCGCGTACGGGTTCGCGAGCACCTTGCCAATCTGCTCAAGCAGCACAATTTTCTTGACGCCCTGGCTGTTCTTCTTGTCGACCTCCATCTTGACGAGCACGTCGCGCGTCGCCACGCCCTCGGGCACGCGAATAGGGAGGCCGTAGGCGGCAAGGCAGCGACGCAGGCGGCCGACCGTCGCGGACGTGCACAGGCCCATACCGCGCGCGATCTCCGCCTCCTTGATGCAGCCCATGGACACGCACTCGCCGTGCAGGTACTCAGGCTGCAATAACGCCTCGATGCCGTGGCCAACGCTGTGTCCGAAGTTGAGAATCGCGCGCAGCCCCATCTCCTTGGTGTCCTCCGTCACGACGTGCGCCTTGACCTGGACCGTGAGCGCGACGACGCGCTGCACGATGGCCATGTCGGACAGGTTCAGGATCTGCTCGGTCGAGTTCTCGAGCAACTCGAAGAGCTCGGCGTTGTAGATGGCGCCAGACTTGATGACCTCGCCCATGCCGTTCACCAGTTCGCGGCGCGGCAGCGTGCGCAGCATGCTCAGGTCGATGTAGACGCGCTCAGGCATGTGGAAGGCGCCGAGCAGGTTCTTACCCGCCTCGACGTCGATGCCCGTCTTGCCGCCGATGCTCGAGTCGACGCAGGCCAACAGCGTGGTCGGCACCTGCACGAACGGCACGCCGCGCATGTACGTGGCAGCGATGAAGCCGCTGAGGTCGCCCACGACGCCGCCGCCGAGCGCCACGACGCACGTGTCGCGGTGGCAGCGGTTGGGGAAGAAGACCTCGTCCTCGATCTTGGCCTTCATCTCGCGGCACTTGGACGCCTCGCCCGCGGGCACGGCGTGGATGAACACGCGCTTCTTGTCGTCGCCCGCAAGCACCTCGCGCATCTGCGCGTGCAGCTTCTCACCGTAGAGCGGGAAGACGTTCGTGTCCGTCAGGATCACGAACGTCGAGGCCTTGGGCACCGCGCGCACAATGTCCTCGGCGATGTAGCGCGACGCCAGCAGCTCCGAGCCCAGCACAATGTCGTGCACGCCGCACGGAATCACCTCGGGCGGCGACATCAGTCCTCGCGGCTGTCTAATACAGGGGGAAGGGAGGGGAAGGAAGCGCCGAGTGACGACGGCCTTTCTCCTTGGTAGATACGCGACCGGAAAGGAAAGTGGCTTGACGCGTTGGCGGTGCGGGGATTTGCAATGGAGTACTGTGTCTACGGTATTTGTGCCTCACTGGAGGTATTGTTTAAAAATGTGCAGAATATGTTGATATTTGTATGGATGTGAATAGTACAGTGATTGAAAATATAGTGACCCATCTAGCAAAGAGTGTTTGTTTGCGCCATCGCGCCCGGGATGGAGTCCACACGCATTTTCCGGCGATACAAGCAATATAATAGTGTGGTACACATTACAAATAAACGATATTAACGTTTCACAACACTATTTAAGGTCCACCACACGAAAATCAACGTCACGAACCACGCATGATGCTGCCGGGGATGGCCGATGGCGCCGCCGTGATGCAGGCGCCGGTGGCCGCTCCTGAGGCCTCCAGAGACGCCCGGGGCCGCGGAGAGGGAGAGAAGCCGGTGTCTGTCGAGGCGACGGCACTGGGGCGGCGCTCGTTCGAGTCGTGGGCCGCGTTCGACCGGTACGTGGAGGAGTACGCGCGCGCGACGTTCCAGCTCTTCCGGAAGCGCACGTCCACGTCCGTCAAGCTGCGCAACCGGCGCGTCTCGGAGCGGAACGAAGGCTCCAGCCGCTTCAAGAAGCCGCGCGCGTCGTCGCCTTCGAGTCCAGAGCCTTCCGGAGACGCAGCGCCGTCGGCGCGGCTCATCCCCGAGCACTACGTCAACTACTCGGTGACGCTGGTGTGCACGCACAGCGGCGCGTTCGTGTCGCGTGGCACGGGCAAACGCGCGCGGCAGGAGGTGCGCGCCACGCGCTGCGACGCGCAGATCAACGCGTGCCTCAAGCTCGCGGACCCGGCGCGCAACGTGTACGAGGTGCACGTGACGCGCGCGCTGCTGACGCACAACCACCGGCTCGACCGCGAGACCTTCGGCCAGTACAGCAGCACGCGGCTCAACCTGCCCGACGCGCTGCTCGAGTGCGTCGAGCTCATGCGGCGCGCCGGCGTCAAGCCGAGAGACATCCGCGCATACATTGTCGAGCACTCGAGCTGCGCGCCGACGCTCAAGGACGTGCAGAACATGCTCAGCCGACTCAAGCACCAGGCTGAAAGCAGGCAGCAAGACGACCAGCCATTCAGTCAGCGACCACAAGAGCTGCTAGCGGTGCAAAAGGCACCTCAGTTGGCGCCCTCTACAGCTGCTGAGCCGACCATCTCAGCAGCTTCAACTCCATCCGCTGGCACGGCGATCGACGCGGCGGCGCAGTTCCAAATGGCTGACGCCATGGGCCGACGCGTGGCGCGCGTGCTCGCGGGGCTGCCGGCCGACCGGTTTGCGGACGCGCTGCGCGTCATCGAGCTCGCCGAGTCCATCGTTCTGGAGCGGCGGCGTGGAGAACCCGACACATCGTGAACCAGGGAGTCAGTGATGCGATGGCCAGGAATAGACTGGATGTTCATGGTCGTCGTGCTTCCCAGCGCTTCCAACAGCGGGAGGACAACTATGGCTTCGCTCTGGATATCGTTCGAAAGACCAGCTTGCTCTCAATGAAGATCCTCCGTCATTGAGAGCTATTCGAATAGACCGCAGACCGTCCTCTGAGGTTCTGACCTGCGTCAGCCCAGTCGCTGCTATCTTTAACTGCCTTCCTCTGCGTCATGATGGGATGTACAGGAGGCGGCTCCCACGCGGACTGGTCCTTGCCGAATTCCTTCACCGTCACTTGATGGCCGGCGCCGGTCCGTTTGAACTGCGACCACACACACACAACCGAACCGACCGAGCGACGATCAACCGAGACGTGCGCGTCCGACTTGCGGACAGTATGGTTTGTGAACGCGTTCATCGTGCGCTAGGGCGGCTTCGAGAGGCCGCGCATGACCTGCACCGGCTCAAGACGGAGCACCAGTACCTCGGCCGCTACTCGGTCGACAAGCTCTGCGCGTTCCACAAGTACCAGCAGACGGCCAGCGTCTTCCGCGTGTTGGCCGTCATCGTCCTGACGCCGCTGCCCACGCTGCTCACGCTCGTCCTCCTGGACAGCATGAAGCTCCGCGACCCGAGGCTGAGCGTGAACAGCACGCGACCACCTTCCTCCGCTCGGCCTTCTCGCACTCGCTCATAACGTACGTGATCCTGCTCGCGGCCAAGCAGGCGATGGGCTTCACGGCGCACAACAGCTTGTACACGCACGCGCGGTGCATGCTGATCGGGACGTGCGTGGCCGTGAGCAACGAGGCCATCTGGGCGACGCTCGCCTTCTCGTGGAAGTTCCCCGTGCCCATGCGCGAGCTGCTCGCCGTGCCCCCGTGGAGCGTCTTCTGCGTCGTCTTCCACGTGTTGCTGGCCAAGGACGACTTTGCGCGCGAGTTCGACCGGCTCAAGAAGTACCTGCCCGTCGTCGGGACGCAGCTCACGCTCTTCTACTTCCTGCTCAGTCTCTCGATCGTGTTCGCCAAGATCCCATACAAGGCGCAGCTCGCCATGATTTTCGTGTTTCCTGTGGTCAAATTCACCATCAAGCACCAGCTCTGGATGTTCTCGCGCGAGCTGGACGACATCTCGGCCGACGTGACCATCTGCATGGTCGAGATCTCGGGCTCGCTCTACCAGACCGTGTGCATGCAGTACGTCAAGAACAGCCTCATGGTGATCTTGATCATGGGCATGGACTTCCTCCAGGCGGTACTCGAGTCCAGGACGTACATGAGCCACGAGTACGTCGGCGACACGCGCTCGACGCTGGAGACCTCGTTCAAGATCGTCCAAGCCGCTCGGGCGCCGGGAAGCAGCACCTCCGCCAACAGTGAGACGGAGGAGGGCGCGCCGGCTCGAAACGGCGCCAAATAGACCACCGCGCACTCGGTTATCCGGCACTGGAGCTCGGGGCTCGACCAAAGTGATCAGGCGACGTTCAAGAGCCTCGTGGGCTCGATGGCACACGCGATCGAAGGCTCGTGGCGTCGGCTGCAGCGTCGGTGTCGGCTCAGCCGGTATGCCGTACGCAGGGCCAGCACATCATCGCTAGCGTCATTGAGACGCTCCTCCGCTGCGACCCCGGCGGCTGCGTCCGCGCGGATCGTCTCCGTCTACCTCCGGCCGCACCTCTATCGAGAACACGGCGGGCGACGACTCATGAACTTTGGCAAGCTCATACCTAAAACGGTGAGTGGCCAGCCAGAACCCAGTGGCGCCTTTGTGGCTGCCAGCACCGTCCCAAGCGTTCCACATGCATCTCCTGGTGGAATCCCCCCGGCATCGGCGCCCGAGCGGGAAGGCCGCGAAGGTCCACGCCGTCTTGAATCACTTGGTGAGCGCGACGGCCGAGCCGGAAAAAGCGAGCGGGCTCCACCAGCGGATCTTCCAGCAGCGCGAAGCTGTGCGGCCGCAGATGACGCGTCCGAGTGTCGTAAAGGAGGCCTCGGCACCTGAAAACCTGCCAGACGCCCAATCCAAGCATCAGCACTCGGTCGTCGGCAGCTCGCAGGGCATCCCAATCGACAACATCGTTGTCCGGCGACGAGATCAGGCTCGTATCCTTGAACAGACCCTCCAACTGCTCTTTGCCGCCGAGGTGCTGCTCTTCGTCGAGTACATGGAGGTGTTCATGCCTATCCTGTACGCCGCGTGCATCGGCACGCTGTGGAAATTACCCAACGCCAAGTACAACATCATTCTCAACCAACTCACCAACGCGCAGGTGCTGTTGGAGGTCAGCACGTCCACGGCGTACGCGGCGCTCGAGTTCGCGTCTTTCCTGTCCGTCTACTGGTTCGTCAAGAAGCACTACGGCATCTCGGCGCTGTACCAGCTCGCGTTCCTGCTCGAGACGTACTGGATGACGCTGCAGGGCAAACCGATCGGGTGCTTCATCACGATTCTGAACTCGTCGACGATCCACCAGGGCATCGACCTGTCGTTCCAGTTCAACGTGGCGGCGCAGCTGGAAGGCGTGCCGCTCGGAGACTAGTGTTGCCGCAGGGTAATCGAGCAAAGGACACATGGGCGGCAGCACCACAACAATCGTGAAGCAACAGCAGCCATGCAGCGTCAAGGGGGTCGCTTACACAGATTTTCATTGCAATATCGACAGAAAACAACTAGCAAATCGCTATTTTGCGGCGCGCACGATTCTGCTGATGTATTACGCGGTAGATGCTGATTGACTGCTGGTATTTGTGAAAGGCGCAGAGCTTGTCGACCGAGTAGCGGCCGAGGTACTGGTGCTCCGTCTTGATCGTGTGGAGCGTGCCGACAAGCTCCTTGATGTAGCTCACGAACGCCGGGAGCCTCATGGCTGGAAACAGGTCGGAGTGATCGCGTCCGTGGGGACGCAGGTAGACAACAACAACAGCGTCAGCTGGTTGGCCCGGTTTGCTGTCTATAGGATGCGCCACTCCGGTCGTCCTACAAGCCGAGAACCGATATGCTTGGAGAGAGAGCGTTTGACCCAAATAAGCGTGGAGGTCGGGCGGTTGTCGCCTGACAGCTCTCGGGTCAATTCGTGAGGACGTCAAGCACAGTTTTAGACGTACACAGGTCGGGTTTTATGCTGGCATGATAGCTATTTTGAGCTGGTCTGGGCTCCAGCTAAAGGAAACGCACCTCGGAGCTAAAACTAGAGCAAGGGCATGCTCGCGAGGGCGATCTGACACAGTGCGTAGCTTGTTCCTCGCTCCGTTGTTCCGCACCTCCGTGGCTGTCACAGTCGAGCGTGACGACTGGCGTCGACGAGTTTAACATCGTGATGCAGCTCCCGATGAGATTGCCCTGCAACGTCGTCCAGTATCCTTCTTGAGCAGGAACCCGACCTGCTTGAGTACGCCCGTGTCCTAGCGGATCTTGAGCTTCTTGGAGCTGCCGAGCAGGTGCCGGATGTCGAGGATGTTCATGCTCGAGAGCGCGTCCGTGATGGCGTACTCCATGACGCCGGCCGCGTTCTTGCCGTACTTGCCGGGCGTGTCCTCGTCCACGAGCAGCACGCGCCTGCCGTAGGTTTTCTCGGCGAACACGCGCAGCTCGCGCTCAAACAGGCTCCTGTACACCTTTGGCTCGATCTTGCCCTCAAGTGCGCGCTCCGCGTCGCCTTGGGCTTTGACCTCGTGATTCGTGGTGTCGAACTTGGTCGTGGCCGCCTTGGACGCGTCGTCAGATGCGTCGAGCGCCGCGATAACAGCGTAGCGCGACCGCCGCGTGCTCGGGCGCGTGGACGAGTGCTGGCCCGTCGTTCCCGCCGACTGGAAGCTGCGCAGGAGCCCCATGGCGAGCGCCTTCTTGGTCTGGAAGCGGAACTCGAGGGGCGGCAGCGAGAAGCCGCCGTCGTGGAACAAGTAGTCGGCCGCGAGCACCACGAAGCCGCTCGGGCCGGACTGGTAGAGCTGCTGCAGGACCATCCCGATGGAGCACCTCTCAGGGACAGACCGCTCCATGTCGTCCCCCTCGGCGTCTTCCTCCAGCAGCTCGGCGTCGAACGGGTCAATGCCGAGCGCGTCCATGGCGCTCAGCGCGTCCCAGCCCACGAACATGTACCACTGCTAGAGGAGCCGGAGGAGCCCGTTGTTGGCCGCGTAGCGGAACGGCGTGCGCATCATGATCGCGCCGAAAACGCCGCCCGCGAGCGTGAGCAGCGACAGGATGACGAAGAAGTCGCAGATGATCTCGTTGCCCCAGAACTGCGCCAGCTCGAGCTCGCCGCCGTAGGCGCCCACCTTGTACGGATCGGCGTGCACCATGAAGGTCGTGCTACCGTGGATGGCCAGGAAGAGGTACAGCAGCACGCACAACAGCAGGCTGTAGGCCTTGTAGCTCAGGAAGATGGCGCTCGCGTCCGCGTACCGGTCGATGCGGCGGCGCAGCTCGGGTCGCAGCACCTTGAGCGCGCGTAGGGACCGCGTGACGCCCTTGACGGCCAGGCGGAGCACCGTGTGCAGCAGACACATGATCCACGTGATCCTCGTGAGCGCAGAGGCCATGAAGAGGAAGTTCTCGACGTTGACCTTCTTGGAGAGCATCCACGATCCCATCTCGAGCACGCAGTAGGTCATGCGCAGGCTCACGAGCGCGTCGAGGATGCTCAGCAGGATGTACAGCCAGTGGTTGATCCAGACGTCGGACGCCATGATGGTCTTGCCCTTGAAGCGGATCACGGTGCCCTCGTTCTCAGCCGTGAGCGCGCGTAGCGACGAATCGGCCCCGTGAAGCGCAGCTTGGACGGCACGTAGAAGACGGCCTTGGTGCGGAAGACCGTGTTGACGACGCCCCGCGCGATCAGCGCGATCGCCACGACGCCGTACGCGCCCGTGATGATGCTCGCGAACCAGCCGCGGTTGTCGATGGCCGACACGACCTTGGCCTTCTGGTCGTACGGCTCCGTCTGGAAGAGGCCGTAGCGCAGGTCGTCGTTGAGGAGCCGCGGCACGGCGTGGCACTTGCTGCTCTGGATCTCAACGTGGTAGCTGCCGCCCGCCCAGAAGCACTGGTGCACCATCAGGTCCGTCATGTAGGTGAACGCGCGCTCCGGGCGCCCGAGGCAGCGCAGGAACGGGAGGCCGGGCGTGCCAAAGTCCGCCTCGACGCCCGCTTGGATCACGCGGCTCGCCATGAGCGCGTCGAAGTTGTCGAGGATGTACCGGTGGCACTCGCGCTCCGAGTTGCCGCGCGAGCTGATGCAGTCCGCTACCCACTCGGGCTTGAAGTTGACCACGTCGCAGTGCGGAGCCGACATGCTGTAGAGGAAGATCTGCGCGCGGCGCGGCCCGCGGCCCCAAAAGTCGTCGAAGTTGAGGTTGTTGATCGTCACGTTCATCGAGTTGATGCGCATGCACGTGCTGCGGTCCTCGCCCAGGTTCTCCGGGCTGCGCGTAGGCGCCGAGAAGAAGCGGAAGCTCTCGCCCACGACCGTCAGGTTGGTCAGCTTGTCGACGTCAATGAGGTCGTCGCGCACGATGTTGTAGTTGATGCGGCCCTCCGTGAGCCGCGCGCGCACGTAGTCGTACCGGCCGGTCACGAACACCAGCACGGGGTTCTCGCGCAGCCCCGTGACCAGCGTCAATGCCGCCGAGGCCATGTTGACAGCGAGGATCACCGCTCGGCGCCATGGGAGGCGCTTAAGCTCGGACAGACTCGTAGGTTTGCGGCGGCTGGCTGAGGCCATCGGGCTGGCTGATTCCTGTGTTGCGGGCTCGCTGAGGAGATTAGAATCGCCGAGAGAGAGCGAGAGACGAGAGCACTTGTGAGTCACAAGACGTCACAAGCTGTGACGTCTAAGCGACCAGCCAGGCGAGCATTGTTGTAAACCAACGCTATCTATGGATCGCTGGCGAGAAGAGAGCGCGACGAAACCACCGGCGTCTCGATAGAAAAGACACTAGGAACGGAGCACGCGCAACGCCCGACAAGACAAGTTATGCAACCGGGGAAACCGTCACGGCTGCACGGTTGCGCTCAAAATCGCAAGTGCCTGCCCGATACGCCCAAGCTTCATAGTTGCAACACATAATGACGTACATTGCAGTGATTGCCCGGAGGCTACATGCATACTCTTGCCTGGGCAACTAGCCAACGTGATTCCAGCACCGGCGAGGCCATTTGCGTACCGATCTACCGGTAATGCGCGTAGCATTCATAGTTTGATACTGGGAATCAATTCGCGGCGCGAGTAAGCGAAGACGACGGCGTGTCTACTTCGAAATACTGTAGGTACTGAACACGAAGGTCATACACTGGAAGGCGTCGGCCCTCCACCACGCCGTAGTGACACCAATGCCAGCGCTTTGAATGAACCAGACGAGTACAGTGTGTCGCCACCCGTCACTTCATGACGAGCCTGTGCGACATCCTGTTCTGTATCATTTCGATCCACTTTAGCTACACCTATAGCGCATTGTGGACACGTACTGTACGGCCACCCAGGCAGCCGTCATCCCGCGGCGAGCAATATTGTCCTGTATACGCGCTTCAACTCCGTACTGTATTCGATCGATCGGAGCACTGTAAGGACGCGCCTTGGCGCCCTTCCAAGCAAGTACTGTAGAGCGCCGGGCGCCATCGCTCCAAGCGGAAAACGGTGGCGACAAGATCTTCCATCGGAAGCGCGACGGCGGGAACGAACGAAGCTGCCCAAAAAGCGCGCCAAGCGGGATAAGATTGGTGTGTTGCAACACAAAACAGCAATCCAAATCGACAGCATCTTCAAGCAGCTGTCGGGATGACGACGCAACGATCAAATAAGCACGGGTTCTGGCAATAAAATAGATTTCTCCGTGTTTTCAGCCAGCATTTTCTGCTGTGGTGTTTGCTGAAAAACATGTCCCAAGCGGTTTACCCGCCAAGTTTACACCTCGCATTTGTATGCCTTCAACGGCGAACCGAAGAGTATCCGAAAAGGTTCTCGAGCTTCAGGCCGCAAAAAATTGGAAGGGAGGTCGGCCACCCCGACCAGGAATTGCATTGGTGTGTGGCGCAAAGCGCGTCGGGGGTACGCCAGTGGCGGTCGGCGTGCGGCAACGGGAGGAACGAGGAGGTGTTGGGCCTCATTTGGGGCCAGCACGCAAGTCCAACCTGACCTCTTTGACTTACGTCCACTGAGGGGATCCGCTCAGTGTCACTTGGGGCTCCGCGTGACGCCAAACGTGTCAGCAAAGTCCAGCGGGAGGTGACTTGCACCCCACCCGACGTTGCATGCTCACGGGAACAGCGGACAGCGTCCGCTTTCGTGCGATGGTGGAGCGGACGAAGGTGGAGGGTAAGGGGTACACTAGCGGACGCGTTTCCCCCTCAACGTTGCGACATGGTCTCTCGGGTCTCATCCCTCGCGACCTGTCTCTAGGCCGCGCCGCCTGATTGATGCATTTCACACGGTTTCATCAATTATTAAAGGTTTATATATATGGGTTAGGCTCATAAGCGTGGCTAGTGGTACTGCTTCTTTATCGGGGTATTAAATAGTAAGGGCAAAAGGCCAAATCGAATGTTCGATCTTGTCCGAGGAGCGGGCGACCGGACGATGGGCAACACGCGTGGTTTAGTTTGTGCACACTCTTCAGGATCAGTTCATCTCATCACGGGCGGGCGGCCGATGCGCGAGTCGCAGGTGCAGAAATGGACAGCTTCAACGCTGGAGGGAGGGCGGGCTTGTAGGCCGCTTTGTGAACTGAAAAGCGGGTGTGGCGGGTTTGCATGGTGTGAGTACTGTACTGTGTCGAGTTGCAACATGCTGGCTCGTTGTGACACATCAATTGTCATTGTATCAATTTGCAACAGCTGAGGCATGAAAGTTGAGAGCCCAGCAGCGGTGTCTCTGGGATCATTAAGATTTTCTTTTCCTGCTCTTTGTTTTTTTTTTTTTTCTCACAAGGAAGAGGCATGGTTTCTTTTTTGGCAACGAGGCGGTACCACCATGCATACACTTTTTAACATGCGCGCGCGGGCGTCGACAAATTGTACGGATATGCGGCACTCACGATCCCAGTTCTCGCCTTCCGGAAGGGGGTCCGAGTTGCACCGACCACGGTTGCGCAGCTCCAGGCGGCGGACGCCGCGCCGTGATTTTACTCGACATCAGAGAGGAATCAAGGGAGGGAAGGAACTGCCGACCGGAATTATTTTGCTCACGTAACGGCAGGCTCAACGGTCGAAAAAGCACACAAACTACAGACGCTCGTGCTTCGGTCGGAGCCGATCGTGTCCTCTCTCTTCCCCTCGTCGATCGCTGAGAGGGGGAGGAGAGAATCGGTATCATTCATCACTGGCAGTGAGTGATTCACTGCACTGTTCACAGTGTACAGAGGCTCGCTGACCTCCCCTTAATACCGGTATTTGCCCGGAGGTTTGTGCGCGGCGGCCTCCGATTAGTGGTTGCACTCGGGGTCCTTATTAGGAGAGGCGAATGTCCTCTGGCGACACATGCGCTGACATGGCGAGTAATACAGTACCGCAATCCAGCTGACAGTGTGAATCAAGGGCATATCACTACAGTGTACCGAAAAACGGGTAGGCCAAGCCGCGCCTGCCCGCATGCATGTCCTCGACAACCAATTGAAGACGGAGAGATTGTGCCCGGAGCATGCAGCACCATACAAAAAGCTGGTGGTGCACCCTGTTCAACGAACAAGAACCGAGGCTTTATAGAAACTTCAAGTAAAGCTCCGGAGCGGAGGCACCGTCCGCTCCAATGAGTGGATCCCCTATCCCTACGCTAGCGTGTTCAGTGCCCCCATCCACCCTCCACCATCCCCTCCGTGCTGCAGCCCCAAGCATTCGGAACCGAGCAAGCCTGCCCCCTCGACCAATCACTTGCCGTGCTGATAAAAGATTCGGAACGCTTTGAGGGGGGGCTTCACGTTGTCGCATATGGCGTTCATGTGGACCACATGATATTTTGCAAAAAAACCCTAATAAAACCTCGCTTTTTACATGCAATTGTGTTACTCACAAATCGTACCGTGAATGCTGAATAAAGTAACCAATCTGGTGGTGGCTCGATACAAAAGACGACTGAAGAAGGTGCGGATCGTGAGTTTACCTGGACAGTTCGGTCCAAACAACCTCAGGTGCCCACTGGTTGGTGGATTGATGCGGGAGAGCGCGCTGATTGGCTGATTGATGGATGTTATGACCAATCGTATGCCGTCTTGCGGGCTCTTTCCCCTCACCCCCTCCACCTAAGCGCACTATTCCAGAACTGTACGGTACTTTAGGCAGAGGAGAGGGCCAGACCAAGACCGGGGGTACGTGTAGAGAGGGCGCTCGTAGGAGTGATGTTCCTCGTCCCCCTCCTCATCCGGCATACTAACACCAAGTGTAATGGTTGCGTGCCAGTAGAATGCGCGGGCTCTCCGCCAGGCAACGGTGCGTCAAACCCGCCGATTTCATTCCGCAATTTCCCGACTAGCACGCCGACGCCGCCAAGGGTTTACAGCACCAGCCAGGAGGGAAATTACTGGGGAAGGGAGAGCGAAGATGGCGAGCGGCAACTCGTACATGTCGATGGCGACGCCCAACGACGCCAAGAACTACATCAACGATGCAGGTCAAATCCAGTGGGCGCAGATCCCGCTGAACGCCGCGCTCGACAAGCTCAAGGCGACGCGTGAGGGTCTCACGTCGGACGAGGCGCAGAAGCGTCTGGCCGAGTACGGCCCGAACAAGCTGCCGGAGGAGAAGGTCAACAAGCTCATGGTCTTCCTGAGCTTCATGTGGAACCCGCTGTCGTGGGCCATGGAGGTCGCGGCCATCCTTGCCATCGTGCTGCTCGACTACCCGGACTTCGCGCTGATCCTGTTCCTGCTGCTTCTTAACGCCTGCATTGGCTACTTCGAGGAGATCCAGGCTGGTGACGCTGTGGCTGCCCTCATGGGCCAGCTCGCCCCGGAGGCCAAGGTGCTGCGTGACGGTGAGATGGTGAACGTGCCCGCCGACCTTCTCGTCCCCGGTGACGTCATTCGTGTGCGTCTCGGTGATGTGATCCCGGCCGACCTCAAGTTCCTTGAGGGCGATGCGGTCAAGGTCGACCAGTCTTCGCTCACGGGTGAGTCGCTCCCGGTTACCAAGAACGAGGGTGACGAGGGCTACTCGGGCTCGGTTGTCAAGCAGGGTGAGATCGAGGCTGTGGTCACCAGCACTGGTGTCAACACGTTCCTCGGCCGCGCCGCTGAGCAGATCGCCGGTGCGGACTCGCACGGTCGCCTTCAGATGGTGCTGACCACGGTCGGTAACTTCTGCATGATCTCGATCATCGTGTGGTGCCTCATTGAGCTGATTGTCCAGCTCGGTGGTCGCCCCGACGAGAACCCGTGCTACATTGTCACGGATGGATGCCTCGGTGTTGCCAACATCCTTGTGCTGATCGTCGGTGGTATCCCGGTTGCCATGCCTACTGTGCTGTCGGTGACGCTCGCCATCGGTTCGTCGGCTCTGGCCAAGGAGAACGCTATCGTGACGCGCCTTACGTGCATTGAAGAGATGGCCTCGATGGAGATTCTGTGTTCGGACAAGACTGGTACGCTCACGCTGAACCAGCTTTCGGTCGACCTGGACAACCTCATCCCGTACAACAACTTCACGACCAACGATATCCTGAAGTTCGGTGCCCTGGCTGCCCGTATCGAGAACAACGAGGCTATCGACGTGGTGTGCTTCAACACGTACCCGGAGAAGGACTCGATCAAGGAGGACTTCACGCTGCTGCATTACACCCCGTTCGACCCCACGACAAAGCGCACGATCGCCAAGCTCAAGGACAACAAGACGGGCGAGATCTTCCGTGCCTGCAAGGGTGCTCCCCAGGTTGTGCTCGACATGGACAAGGACGCCGACACGCTTCGTGTTGAGGTCGAGGACCGCATCGACGAGTTCGCTTCGCGTGGTTACCGTGGTCTTGGTGTTGCCGTCTCGCGCAGCGGTGACGTGCCCGTTGAGCAGTGCGAGTGGCAGATGGTGGGTCTCCTCCCGCTGTTCGACCCTCCGCGTCACGACACGGCCGAGACCGTCAAGAAGGCCATTGCCCTTGGTGTTGCTGTGAAGATGGTGACGGGTGACCAGAAGGCTATCGCTGTTGAGACGTGCCGTCAGCTCGGAATGCCGACCAACATCCTGGACACTTCGTTCTTCAACCAGACTCCTCCTCCTGGACTCAACCTTGCTCAGATGATCTACGACACGGACGGATTCGCCCAGGTGTTCCCGGAGCACAAATTCGAGATTGTCAAGCACCTGCAGTCGCTCAACAAGGTCGTCGGTATGACCGGTGATGGTGTGAACGACGCTCCTGCTCTTGCCCAGGCCGACATCGGTATCGCCGTCGACGATGCCACGGACGCCGCCCGTGCTGCTGCCGACATTGTGCTCGTCTCGCCCGGTCTTTCGGTCATCATCACGGCCATCCGCATGAGCCGTGAGATCTTCCTTCGCATGAAGAACTACGCCATGTACTCGATCGCCATGACGGTCCGTATCGTGTTCACCTTCGGTCTTCTGACGGTCGCCTGGAACTGGTACTTCCCGCCGATCCTTGTTGTCGTGCTCGCCATCCTGAACGACGGTACCATTCTGACGATCTCCAAGGACAACGTCGTTGCCTCGCCCCGCCCGGACTCGTGGAAGCTCAAGGAGGTGTTCATCGCCTCGATCAGCTTTGGCATCTGGCTCACTCTGTCGACCATCGTGCTCTTCGCTGTCGTGTACAACTCGGAGGGCTTCAAGGGCGCCGGTGTTGAGAGCCTGTGCGTCGGCTGCATGCGTGACCAGTGCGACAACTTCTTCGCGTCGCAGTACCAGGAGTGCGCGATTAACAACAACTCGACCGGCTGTGGTGAGATGGACGGCAGCGTGATCAAGACGGCCTCGATCTCGGATGTTGGCTCGTTCCGTACCGACGCCATCAAGGCTTACTGGGAGACGTACGCTGCCAAGTACGACTCGAAGGACAAGCTGTTCGAGGACCTTGCGGACTTCCACCTGAACGACCTGCCCGGTAGCGTCAAGCCCTCTGCGGATGAGGCTTACGAGCAGTTCGTGTACCAGTACACGCTTGGCTCCAACGGCACCGCGTACGCTGGCAGCTACGACGTGTTCAACTCGGCCCAGCACGGCAACGGCGTTGTGTTCATCGGCAACGACATGGTGCCGATCACGAACCAGGTCAGCTTCTGCGACTTCGTCTGGTCGTTCTCGAACTGGAACTCGACGTGGGGCCGTGACCACGACGTGATTGGCCCTGGTATCCAGCGCAAGGAGGGTGTTCTCCGCTCGCTCGTATACACGCAGGTGTCGATCTCGGGTCAGGCTCTGATCTTCGTGACGCGTACCGCCGGCTCGAACAACTGGTTCTTCGCTGAGAAGCCCGCCAACCTCCTTCTGATCGCCTTCGTGTTCGCCCAGATCGTCGCCTCGGTGATCGGCTGGATCGGCTTCGGCGGCTACCCAACGGACCGTATCGCTGTCATTGGCTGCGGTGGCGGCTACATCCTCGTGGCCTGGATCTGGGTGATCGTCTGGCACTTCCCGCTCGACCTGATCAAGTTCCTCGTGAACTACCTGATCTACAAGGGCACGGACACGTACAGCCAGAAGGCGTTCACGTCGCGCATCAACGCTGGCCACCCGACGCTCACGCACTCGGTCGTGACCAACGAGCAGCGCTCGATCCGCGCCAGCCGCACGGTCTAGAGGGTCTGCCGTTCGCGCATGAGAAGCAGCCGAAGCTCGTGAGTCCCGGTCGAAGGGACTTGCTCGGCGGCTTCTTGGCGCCCTTTTAGTCTGTTTTTGTGATTCACGCACCTCTTGGTAATGAACATTGAAGGCAGGTTGAGAGAGACGACAGGGCCAGAGGAACCTTTGCATGTTGTAGAATTACACCAACCGAAAAAAAAATACAGAAAAAACAACCAGAAACTTGTCTTTTTTATCGTTTAATGATTTTTAGCCAATCACAGCGCGAGAAAACGACAATCTCACAAAGCATTTTTGACTGTTCGAACAACTGTGCTTGGTCTTTGTATGCCTTTCAATTCTTTCGAATTGTTTCTACAAAATGGAAACGAAAGGCTCGTGGTCAAAGCGCCTGCCCAAGATCAAAAAATCAAGAACGCGCTGGTTGAAATGGCCTTTCTCCTTATTTGCTTCCAGGGGAAACCTCCCCCTTCAACCACCGCCACTCTCCAATATCGCGCGCGCCTATCAAGAAAGGGCGCCGCGTTTCTTTCCCTCGTTGTATTGGATCTTGTAGCTCGCTGCTCGCTTGTCGGTGACACCCGGCGTGCATGGGATGCGAATGGAGCGCATCGGCTTCGTCATGACGGTGCCCGACGGGGAGAACGCGCCGCCGTCGCCGCGCAACCGCGCGAAGCGGCCGGGAACGAGCGAGGGCGAACGCGAGGTCGGCCGCGACGAGATGGAGGAGGCGCTCAAAAGCGAGCATATCAGCCGCGCCGCCGCGATTAGCGCTGGCCACAACAACGTGTTGCCACCGACCGCGCGCACGATGACGGACGCCGAGGCAGACACGCGGCGCCGCAAGGCGCAGAGCCAGCACGACGCCGAGCTGATGGCGGCGTTCGCCGTCGCGCGCATGATGGGGCGGCGCAAGCGCGCGGACGAGACCTTCATGGACTTTGCGACGGCACTGCTGGACCTCGGCGACGGACACGTCATTGCTGAGCCGTTCTTCGTGGCGGCGTTCGTGAACGGGCTGGACGACCAGGACACGGCGCGACTACTGCGCACGACCAAGCCGCACGACTTGCGATCGGCCGCGAAGGAGGCCATTTGGCTACGGAGGAGCGACGGAGCCGTTGCCGCGAGCAAGCCGCAGCACGAGAAACGCGCGCGTCGATCGGAGAGCGACGCCGACACGACCGCGAGCACCGACACGACGGCGCCTTCGTTCAAGACAGATTACGCTGCCTCGGAGCGCTCTGAACACGCAGCGCCTGCACCAAGGACGTGCATGAGGCACGGCGCTGACCAGAAAGACTGGAAACGGCCGCGTCACGATGAGGGTATGGCGCGCTCCCGAAGGTCGGGTCCGTCCTGCTGCTTCATGTGCGGGGAGCCAGGACACTATGCGCGTGAGTGTCCGCAGCGCGAAGTCATTCAGCGCGGGTGGATTCGTTGAACGAGAATGTACAGGCGCTTGCCGAGTCCCAGACCGACACGGGCCAGGGATGGGGGACAGGAAGGAAAGGTGAGGGAAGGAAGGAGGACGCGAGGGTGGATTGTGTGGGCGACGGACGTCGCAGTTCATGTTGGATAAGCAAGGCAATGGACCCGGTTGCTCTTTGGACGGCTCGCCTCTCCTGAACGAAGAAGACCTCGCCACACATCAAGGGCGAAGGTTCTCGATCCTTCGTCGCGCTCGAAGGCTTGAAGAAGGTATCACACACTGCAGGGAAGATCCAAATCGCGCCGTTTCCTCCGCCGCTGCGTCCAAGAAAATCATCCGAAGCGCACGGGTTTAAACGACGAGCATCGATTGGTCGGAAGCCTCGATGGCAGCGATCCGCGCCCCAAAATAGTCACCCGACGCCTTTCGCTCCCGACCCCAACGCGATGCCGCTTGAGACCGAGCCAAGGGCCAATCGCGACCAAGGTGAGCTCCATGATCATGTTGAAGTTCCTGACGAGCTGATGCGATCCGTTCATTATTCAGGCAGGATACCAAAACGGCCATGCGGTGCGCACCATTTCAAAGTCTGAGCATCAATGTCGATGCTTATTTTGGGCAGGGGCGGAACAAAGCAGGATGAGCTCACCAGGTGACGCGAATAGGTCGGGCAAGGACCGATAAGGAGGCTGCGCACTAACGAGGTAACCCTTAGCATGCCCGCCCAGCGCGCGATGGAGGCGCCACCGTGGTGGAAGGCGATCGGATGAAGGCGGGGCAGCGGATCGAGAGGCTTTCGATTCGCAGCAGATTCGAATTTGAGTCGTTCAAGAAACTCCAGCTCTCAAGCGTTCAGCAAGGCGTTCGCCGGCACTTTCAGTGTCTCGGCACCCCCCCCCCTCCGCGAGGTCGAAGCCCCCCTTTTTTCCGTGTCTGTCGAGACAAGATGATTTACACGAAGTCCATCCTTCGCGCCATCATCGCGATCTCTACCGTCGCTGCCGCCGCTCATGGCAACCAAGTGGCACGGGAGGCGAATTGGGGAGTGCCTGGCTCGACCGGCCAGCGACCTCAAGGTCCCCGTGATCGGCGCCTCGAGAACATGGGCGCGTACGCGGACGTCGACGCGGCGGTGCAGGTCGCGTCACCGTCCAACTATGGTGGTTCCAGGAAGAAGACCACGGCTGCGCTCCGCCGGGTTTTCTCGCCGCGCAACCACAAGTACTCGACAGCGTCGCCGCGCAACTCGCCACGGGCCACCACACACGGGCGGGCGTCAGCGTACGTGACCACCAGCGTCGACAGTCCTCGAGCCACGATGTACGGGGAGACTACGTATGGAACTGGCACCGCGTCGACAGCTTACGGAGCGTCCGGCACCAACTCGTACGGGGCTCAAACGGGTACGTACGCCACCACAACCCAGTCTCCTTCGACAAAGGGCGGCAACGCGTACGGCACGAGCACCACAGTCAGCAATAGTTCCGCGCCGACGAACAGCAACGCCGGGTCGAACGCGTACGGCAGCACCACGGGCTCGACGACGGGCTCGAACACTGGTGGCAGCAACGCGTACGGCAGCAACACCGGGTCGGGCAGCGGCAAGGGCCAGGGCCAGAACGGCGGTAGCGGCTCCGGCAAGGGCAACAACGGCAACGGCAATGGCAGCGGCTCAGGCAAGCAGAACAACGGCAACGGCAACGGCAACGGCAACGGCTCGGGCAAGAGAAGCACCGGCGGTTCGGGCGCCGGGCAGAGCACCAAGCAAACGGTGGCCTCTGCCGGCGGGAATCGCTCGTACACGGCTGCTGAAGTGGCTGGTGAAGCGTCGACTGCACCCGCCGCCGGCGGCAAGACGTTCTGCTAGACCAATAGCAGGGTAGACGCCGTCATTGGGCAGATTGCGAGTCGGAGGTGTGGTCGGTCACCGCTGGCAGTGACGCGAGCCAAGTTGAAGTCCTTGACACCCGCTTAGAACTAACTAAATATAGTGTATATTTTCGCTTTTACTATTACCTATTGAGTGAGACCACTGATTTGATATATTTACTCGAATAAGTTTTCACCTGCTACTTTATCGAAACCCAAACGGTTTTGCTGGTCATCTCGACCAGCCAAAGCGCCAAGCGACACCAGTCTCACACAGTACCGACCGGACTGTGCGCGCAAGAGTTGCGATACACAAGCGCCCGAACGATGACCGAGTACCTGCCCGAGGATAACAAGGCGTACAAGCGCAAGGACTACTGGGACGCGCGCTTCAGCAGGTACACTCTCGCGGCCCTCTCTGGGTACACTGTACTGTACGACGCAGTCGCTGACGCCGCTCTCCTTCGCAGTGAGGACTCGTACGACTGGCTCGCGCGCTACGACAATGTGGCGGCGCTGCTGGACGCGCACGTCGCACGCGCCAGCCGCGTCCTCATGGTGCGCTCGCTGTTCGTGTCTACTATCCGCCTGTTGCTCTTGTGTGTCTATCGTGACTCTGACGGCGAGGCTTGTCGAACAGGTCGGCTGCGGCAACTCGACGTTCAGCGTCGACATGTACACCGCGGGCTTCCGCAACATCACCAACATTGACTTCTCGCGGACCGTCATTGAGCACATGAGCAGCAAGTACAGCGTAGGTGCCTGTGGACGACTGCCGTCGACCAGACCGCTCTGTCCGTGTCGCGCTAATCGATTCGTTGCATGACAGGAGACCATGCCCGAGATGAAGTGGATCGAGGCCGACATGACCAAGCTGCGCGAGAAGTTTGCGCCCGGCTCCTTCGACGTCGTGATCGACAAGGCGGCCATGGACGCGCTCATGTGCGACGAAGGCGACGTTTGGTCGCCGTCGGAAGCCGTGATCGAGCAGGCCGCGGCCATGTGCGACGGCATCGCGTCCGTGCTCACGCCTACTGGAACTTTCGTCCAGATCTCGTTCGCGCAGCCCCACTTCCGCAAGCGCTTCCTCATCGTACGTACCGCCGTCACCTGGAACCATCCATACTCGCCGTGTTTCTCACGCTGGAGATTGATGTTATAATTCAGGGCGAGGGCGAGCAGGGCAACGAGAGCAAGCGCTACGACTGGGAGTACACATACCACAAGATTGGTGAGTTCGTCACGCCTGTCGCCTTGATCGATGTGGTCTGCTGACGCTGCGAAAATGGTCGTGGTGTGACTGGGTGCAGATGTGGGGCTCGGCTACTTCTTTTACGTGCTGCAGAAGCCCGTGGGCTCGTCCAGGAGCGAGGCAGCACCCACTACGAGCTGATTCGGCTGAGGCGGAACACCATGGCGCGGTACCGTAGTTTACGGATTGAGCGCATCATCAACCACTCTTCTATTGGTGGAAATATATTCTGAATTTTACCAGAGAAACGAGCCGAGCCAAGCCGAGCCACGATGATGGGAACTTACTGGTGAGTGTATCGAACTTAACGCATGCCTCAGCTGCTCCGAGCCGTCGATGACGGTTCGTCGACTCGCGTGGTTACCCAATCACCGCGCTTCAAATGTGCATTCAAGTTCGATCATCACTCTTGCTTGTCGTCGCGATTGACGTCACCTGTCCGCGATCCTACTCAAAGTGATCCAGCCGATCTCCCGGTCATCCCTCCCCTCCCCCTCGCTCGATCAGTTTTCCGCCGTTTCCCCTCTCGACTCATTCCCGCTCTCACCACCTCGTGCGCAAGCCAAGAGCGGAAACCAGAAGCCGAGCCGAGGAGCAGTGTAGTTAAACGCAGTGACGATGGAGCACGTGCACTCGCATGACCACCACCACGGGCACAGCCACGACCACGGGCACAGCCACGACCACGGGCACAGTCACGACCATGATCATGACCACGGCCACGACCACGGCCATGGCCATGAGCACTCGCACCATCACGACCATGATCACGACCATGACCACGACCACCATCACGGACCGCCGGCAGTGGACGGGGACGAGCTGGTGCGGCGGTTTACGGTGGCGAAGGGCCGCGCGCCGACGCCCGACGAGGAGCGGCAGCTGCGCGAGCACGGACACACGCACGAGCACTTTGAGCACGCGGGCGTGTTCGCGGAGCGCGAGGCGACCAAGTACGGGCGCGACTTCTCGCAGCGCGCGTACACGGTGGGCATCGGCGGGCCGGTCGGCAGCGGGTGCGTTGATTTTTTTTATCCGTCCGTACTGCTGTTATTGCGTTGCATTGGTCGCTGATTTGGTAAACGCGTGCATGTGAAATGGCTACCGGACAACAGGAAGACGGCGCTCATGCTCGCGCTCTGCCGCGCGCTCAAGGACCGCTTCAGCATCGCGGCGGTTCGTGGCGTGGTTTCAACGCCGTAGAGTTTGCCGCCGGCCTCTGACTTGTTTGCATCACGCGACTACAGGTCACGAACGACATCTTCACGCGGGAGGACGGCGAGTTTCTGGTGCGTCACGAAGCGCTGCCCGAGGAGCGTATCCGCACGATCGAGACGGGCGGGTGCCCCCACGCCGCCATCCGCGAAGACATCTCGGCCAACTTGCAGGCCTGCGAGGACCTCACGGACGAGTTCGATGCGCAGATGCTGCTCGTCGAGTCGGGCGGGGGTACGTCAGCACCATCGTCGCTCATGATTCTAAGAGCTTCTTGTTCATCTAATATGTGGTGCCTTTTTGGTCCGTGTAGACAACTTGGCCGCCAACTTTAGCCGCGAACTGGCCGACTACATCATCTACGTGATCGACGTCGCTGGTGGTGACAAAGTGCCGCGCAAGGGTGGCCCCGGTATCACCCAAGCCGATCTGCTGGTGCGCTGAAGTCGCTAACTGTCGAGAGAAAAGTGACCAGCACTCATATTTCCCATTCTGCTGCTGCTGCTGCTGCTACAGGTGATCAACAAGATTGACCTGGCGCCGCACGTGGGCGCGGACCTCGGCGTCATGGACCGCGACGCCAAGAAGATGCGCGGCACGGGGCCGACCGTGTTTAGCCAGATCAACGCTGGCAAGGGCGCCCAAGAGATCATCGACCACATCATCGCGGCGTGGCAGACCGCTGGCAACAAGGCATAAGGCGGAAACACGACCCGGCGCTCTCCATTTCATTTATGGTGTACTCTCTCGAGCGTGGAACGAGTGCAGCTAAGCGCGCCGGCGCCATAAGAAGCTGCCAGTCGAGCGAAACCAGACGCAAACCATCAGTTTTGCCATCACGCCTACTCCGAAGTCGCTTGTGGGTTCGCTCAATGCCAACTCAACTCCACTCATGCAGCATCACACAATGCGGCGCAGCATAGCGGTAAGGCGCAGGAGATCGTCCCCGTTCTCACGCTGGAGACTCGATGTCTCCGCCATGATCATTTCCAGCGAGGCGACGTGAATGCAGATGCGCACTAATAGCAGTGCGGCGAGGATCAGCCAGCAGGGCCACACTATGCGGCACCCTCCAGACTTCAGCTCGCTGACCCACCACTCTCTGAGCAATTCTCGCATCGTCGAGAGCACTTGGATCCACCGCTCGGCATCAAAAGACACGGATTGCAGCTTTTGCGATGTCGGCGCCAATGCCGGCACTTGGGTGTTGACGATCACTCCGCATTCAACCCGTTCGTCATTTGCTTCGCGTTCGTCGGGATCATAGGTGCGCAGCAGTTCTTCCAGAAGCGGCTCCAGTCCGTCAGAGCGCTTAGAGTTTGACGACGATGCCGCCGGATCTGCGCGAGCGACACTTACGCGCTGCAGCGCGTTCTCGAGCGCCAGTAACGCCGCGTCGAGATGCTTGCAGTGGTCTTGGATCATGAGCTCCATTGTGCTCACGGCGAGCGTGGTGGTCGAGCGAAGTGAGCGAATCATATCGACGCGCTGCTCACTTTGCTGGCAATGGAGCGCGCGGTAGTGATCTAGCGCTGCCACCACCTTGTCAACGTCCTTCGACGAGAGTTTCGCGACTTCAGCACGGCCCTCGCTCTCGCTATCAGTTGCCGCCCCACCGTTGACATCACATGTCTGCTTCTCCACAGGCGACAGCTCAGATGCAGCATCGTCGCTCTCTTCGTCGTTGTCCTCACGGTCAACGCTCGCGCTGTTATTGTCGTCATCGAGATCATCCAGCACAGTGCTCCACTCGGACGAAAGTGACGCCGTCACCGTCAAGCTTGATCGAGGCACGCGCGTTGTCTTGCTATTCGCAGCGCCCCGCATCGCAAAATTGGTCAAGTTCGTTGCCAACCCCTCACCTGAATGAGCTTTGGAATCGCTGGCAGCCGTGACTGCGTAGAGCCAGTCGTGCGCATCATGAGTAGGCAAGCGAGCGCAGCGCGCCTCCAGCTTCGAACGCGCCCGAGAAACGCGTCGCTGCGTGTCGTTGAGCGCGCCGAACAACTCCCGGTGTGTGCTACTCAGCTTCCGCCGTGTAAACTTGAGTGTGCGCGAGATCGGGTCAAGCAGATTCACTGTCCGCATGTGATGATACTCCGCGAGCTCTCCCAACAGTTTCGATATCTCCAAGACTCCAACCGCCGACTCTGGTTCCTTGCTGTGGCTGCTGTCGGCAGCATCCTCATAGCTAGTTGTGGTTACCATCAGACGGGTAGATTTGTGCGACCTTTCCATCTTCCGAAGGCGCTGGACGACGACTTCCTCCATCGGTGCCATGCGCTCGAAGATGTCGTTCATCCAGTTCAGCATCGCCACAAAAACCTCGCACGTTTCCGCCGCGCGCACTTGCTGCTCCGCATCGCCATCAGGATCGTCGGATTCGGCTCCACCGCGCTCTTGGTCGCTCTGATTATTCTCAGGGCCCCGACTTTCCCGGTTCTTGATATCGCGTTCGTGTCCAATTCGTAGCTCGTCTCGGAGTTCAGCAACACGACGGCGTGAGGCAGTGACCAGGGCGCTGTACGCGGCAAGCGCGTCTACCGTTCGCTGACCAAGTGCCACGACCCGCCTTGTGTCTTCACCGCGCAGTTGCTCGACGATCTTTGCGATTGCTCGACGTTCGACGTTGCGCTTCCGCTGCAGTTGTCGTGCTCGCGATGCAGCAACTTCGTGTTCTTCACTCTGCGACTGCTCTTGGCCCTCCGTATTGGCGGATTCAGTCGGCTCGACAGCGTCAGCGGCGGCGCGCAGCCCCTGACACGCCACGTCGAACGCGTGCTCCTTCTCGAGCACCTCGTCGAGCTCCGCCAGCAGCAGCGCGACTCGATTCTCGTGCTGGCGCTTGAGCTCGTCTAGCTCCTCTGCGACTGCAGCCCGGAGCGCGGGCGCCACGCGCGCGTTGGTCGCCGCCGTCGCCGCCACGAACTGCTCGAACGCGAGGCTCACGCGCGCGAGTTCGGGCGCGACGCGCCGCGCGGCGTCGTTCACGTCCGACGGGATCGCGATCGGCAGCCCGGCGTACTCGCGTGCGTGCTGCTCCTCCGCGTCCGCGAGCGCGCCGAAAAGGGCCGCAGGCGCCGCGCACGAGCTCGCCGACACGTCGCGCGCGCGCTGCTCAAGCCGCCGCAGCAGCGCGTGGTGCGCCGTCTCCGCCGGGGGCATCGCCTGCGCCCGAGTCTGCTTGTACATCGAGGATTCCCCTGCCGTGAAGTATGGGGAAGTGATCCTGTTCAACCACGCGAGAAAGTGCAACGGAAAGGGAAACGTGTTTCCAAACACCAAGGGAAACTGTGGAAAGGGTAGGCAAACGAGAAAGGGAAAAACCCAGACGACCTTCAAGTACAGTGCCCGCGAGAAGCATGCGGCCAGCGTTTTCAACTCGGACAAAGTAAAGGTTGGGTTTTACAAGATTAGAGAAACGGCGGACGCCAGAGCGACGGCGGTTCGTTTTCGAGTGTGAAGTGACTGACGGTCGAATTGCAGTCGCGACCGCATGGAGTAAGCGATCGGTCCTTCCTGCGTCGGCTTTCCGCGTTCGACTGGTCGCGACGCCGGCTTTCCATGGGGCGCGGCGGTGTCGGGAAGGACGCCGGTGGCGTGCCGGTTCTATCTGCGGTCACCATGGCGACGACAAAGGCGAGGCGGCTCCAATTCGGCTAGTTACTCTCTGGGTTACGCCGTTGGGGACTTGGGACGGGAGCGAGAGCGCTGCCTGCGAGACGACGTCAGTGCCCACAACAGACCAGCCATTCAGCGTGTCCAAGCGCGAGCCCATGGGCTATCCTTAGCCCCCCAGCGTGGCCAGGAATAGCGCGGCCTGCGCCGCCTGCGGCATCGGCTCCGCCCCAGCTCCACTCGGCGGAAACGCACGCATCGGCTTTCGTCCGACGCCTATTTCTGACTCGTGTATGTTTGCCTTCTGTGCATTGTTCATGAGCGGATGCTGTCTATTTACGGGCCGTGGACTGGTGTCGTTGCAGACCAGCCTCTGCGCTCGCTCCGCGCGCCCCATCAAGTGGTCAAACGCGTGTGAGTGCTGCCAGCGTCGCCTATCGCTATAAAAAGAGCCCAGCCCTGCGATTGAATCACGCGCGCTGCAGATTAAGAAAAACAGCGCGTGAGAGGCTGACGTCGCCTTTCAGTCACCACGATCGCCCTCGTGACTGTCGGTTCCTGTTTCCAGCAGCGCCGTCGCCTCCGCGGGCATTCGCTCTATGGAGTGACTGCGCCTCGCTTGCTCCGGTCAAGTCGTGGCTTCATAACGTCCACCCGGTCTAACTCGTCGAGATGAGCCGACTCACGCGTCTCGGAAGCGACGTCCCCGTCTACTTCCCGTCGATCGTATCAACTTCGGCGTCCCTGGCCGGCGCGGCAGGGGCTGAGCAAAAGCACTTCACACCGAGCCCACCACAAAAGGGACGTCTTCACGGCAAGAAGCACCATCACGGGGGCGACGCGCGCGTGCAGCTCGAGCCGCTGCGTCCGCCTCTCAATACTCCTGGCAATGGTACAAGCGGCAGTACTAGTGCTCGGTTATCGGTGAGCTCGTCGTCGGGGCGCATCTCGTGGGACTCCAAGGTGATGGAAGGCGGCAGCACGATCGCCGAGAATGTGGCCACGTTCCAGGAGCTGGACCGCAAGCTCCAGTTCTACAAGCATTTATCAGCACTCAAGCTACGAACTGTCGTCATGTCGGAGCACGAGCTCCTTCGCAAGATTGATGGCGTGCTCGCAGCCGCCGCCGCTGCACTCGATGCCGACCACGCGCTGCTTTACGCAGTTGACGACGCCACAGGTGGACTCAGCGTGACAGCCAGCACGAAACCGGGCGTTGTGGGCTTCCAAGTGTCCAGGGACCAGTACGCGCTGCGCGATCAGCTACGCTTGCAGCTCGGGACTGACTGTGACGGCGGCGACAACGACAGCGAAAGTGGCGATACGGTCAGCACTCTTGGTGACGGTAGCAACACTGGTCGGGTACCGGCGGACGAGCCCGCAGTGTTGTACGTGCCGAATCTCCAGGCTCTTTCCAGCTATAATTGCGAGGTTGATGTGGACTCGCGGGTGGCCGGTTGCGCTAGTAACAGTACTGATGGTGGTGCCACGAATGGAGCGGTTGGTCTTCCGACCAGCAGCATCGTCGCGGCTTCGATTGCGGACGAAAGTGGCCGCACCATCTTCATCGTCGAGGTGCGAAGCTCGCGCGAGATCACGCTGTCGTCATCGCTGTTTGCGGCCGCAGTAAATGCAATCGAGAACATCGCGTTCGCGTTCGACCTCAAGCAAGAGCACGTGCGAGCTCTTCTTTCGTACGGCGCGCTCGAGAACGTTCTTCTCAAACCACCAACATGCCCGACATCGAATGAGGTGGCTACCGCAGACACAAAGGGGCAGAACCAACCGGCGGTCGCGGCTACCGCAGTCGAGACTGCTGCAGGCCTGGAGATGGAAGAGTTGCAGTACCTCCAGTCACCGAACGCGCAGGTAATCCTCCACCAGGTGCTAGCACACTCTCGGTTCACGGGCGCATTTTTCGTCGAGCTGCACACAATGCGTCGGATGTGTGAAGTGCTCGCTGAATGCGGTACTACAAGTGCCAATGATGACTGCGGCTCGAATCGCACACTCGAGCGCATGTTGTCTCCGTGCGTCGATGACGACGACGGAAATAACTCTGCCAACACTACCTCTGCGGATTCCGATACGCTCTTTCGCCAACTTGTCGAGAGCACGGAGCGCCGAATTGAGATCGACCTCCTCGCGAACACGTTTCTTCGGCAGCACTTCTCGCCCCTGGAGCTCTCAGCGCTGGTGTTCCTGCCCGTGCCGTCGAGTCTGTCAGCTCGTTCAGCCGGAGTGCTTTGCCTCTCATCCATTTCACCAACACCTACAGCGTCGGCTTCTGCCGCACAGGTGGCGTCGCCATTAGGTGGCATAGCGCGTGCGCTGAAGCCGTTTCTGTCCTCGCTAGCACTGGCGCACGTGCTGAAGAAGAAGGACGATGACATGCGCACGTCGACGCTGCAAAAGAAGAAGCTGATTGCGCTGTTCAAGTCGCACTTCCACCTCGAATCGGTGAACGACCCTGCGACGCTCGTCAACACCATTTGTGCCGTCGGCAGCGATCTCTTCAACACCAGCCGCGTGACTCTGTACGTCGCAGACGCCATCAAGAGCGAGCTGTGGTCGCTCAGCTCGCTAGGAAGCGTCAACGGACTCCGTATCCCATACGGCAAGGGCATATCAGGCACAGTCGCGGCCACTAAGGAGACACTCGTGGTGCGCAACCCGTACGCCGACCCGCGGTTTGACCGATCCTTCGATGTCAAGTTCGGGTTCAAGACCGAGTCGTTGCTCACATTTCCGATACTTGACAAGAACGGCGAGACATTAGGCGTGATCCAAGCTGTCAACTTCTGCGGCTTCCTCGACGCCGAGACCGCAGCGGGGAACCCGTTGCTCGCTCGCTTCGACGAAAAGCTGCTCGACGTGTACCGCCATCTCGCAGCCCATGCGCTTCGCATCAACTCTTCTCTCATTACGTTCGCAAAGGTGCAGGCTGATTACTGGGTCAACCGGGCGGTGCTCGTCGAGCAGCAGCAGATACAGCAACAGGATGCCAGCGGCTCCAACGGTGGCGATGGAAGCGACTCAACGACCCACTCATCGACGGAATCGCCCTCATCCTCGTCTCACCAGGGTGTATTGCCGCCGCGGGCATCGACGCTGTCGTCGGCAGGACCTGCGTTGTCGATGGTGTCGGGTCAGAACGAGGTCGCAAGCGTGCACTCGCTGCTTGACATCAGCGGCTTTGATGAGGCGAAGCGAGTGCCGCGCAACAAGTGGAGCACGTTTGCGTACGCATGTTGGGCGCTCGGTGGGTTCCTGCTGCTGGCGGCTCGTCAGCGTCGCTCGCGCCGCCTCGCGCTGGAGGAAGAGCTCGACGAGCGAGAAAAAGAAGACGACCAGAGAGCGCGCCGAGGCAGCAGCGATAACAGCAGGAGGAACAGCAAAACGGACCATCACGACCGTACGGATACGTCCTCGGGACTAGGCGGTCGGCTGCGAAGCCGAAGCCGCACAGCATCGGTGGTGCGTGCCGGCCGCGCCAACTCGCTCATCAATAGGTGGCGCCGCTTGACGATGGAGCACAATGCCGGTCGGTACGACGAGCTGCTAGACGACAACTTCGACCCGCTCAGTAAGTCGATTTTGGAGCTGGAGGCGTGCGCGTACATGCTCTTCGACGGGCTCATGCTGGTCTCGACGTTTCGCATCGAGGAGCACACGCTGCGCGCCTTCATCTCGTCGATCGCGCGCACTTACCGGTCCGTGGCGTACCACAGCTTCTACCACGGCTTCGACGTGGCGCTCTCGTCCTACCGACTCGTGAGGCGCACGGAGGTGCTGGATGTGATCAAGGAGATCGAGGCGCTTAGCCTTCTGGTTGCGGCGCTCGGCCACGACGCTGACCACCCGGGCAACGACAACCAGTTCGAGATTGACTCGGGCTCGTCGCTCGCGCTCTGTTACAACGACATCTCCGTGCTCGAGAACCACCACGCCGCCACCACCTTCTCCGTCCTCCGATGTAAGTGGATATCAGGTGTCGTTCTGCGCTTGGGCCGTTGCTAACCACAACCTCTTGCTTGTGTCTGCGCTTGGCTGTCCAGCCGAGGGCTGCAACATTCTGAAGGACCTAAGCGCGAGCGCGACGGCGTCGGTGCGCACGACCATCGTGCGCTGCATCCTTGGCACCGACATGAAGCACCACACGCGGCTGCTAGCGGACCTGGCGGTCGTGTGCACCGTGGACGACTTTGCGTCGGTTGCGGACGGGCGGCAGCTGCTGCTCACCATGATCATCCACGGCTCGGACCTGGGCAACCTGGCGCAGCCGCGCGCCGTGGCGCTCAAGTGGGTGGACCGCGTGTGCGAGGAGTTCACCGACCAGGCGCGCAAGTCGGCGGCGCTCGGGCTGTTCGTGCCGCCGCACATCATCAACCTGGAGGAGGAGGTGATGCGCTGCCGGCTGCAGATGAACTTCTTGGACTACCTGGTGCTGCCGCTCTGGTCGACCATCACGAGCATCCTGCCCGACACGCGCTCGTGGCTCGACCACCTACGCGCGAACCGCGAGTACTTCGGCGAGCGCGCGGCGCTGCTCTCTGCGCGCCGACACGAGCCGAGCGGCGCCGGCCACGCTGCTGCTGGCGGTGGAGAGGACGCCGGGTCTGGCGAGAAGACAGCGGCCGAATGAAGCTGCTCCGATCCCTGGGTGCGACCCACTTTCGACATAAACTAACAACTAATGCAACTTGCTCGACATCGGATTCTCAGTGGAAGTGGAAAGGTTGAAGTGAATATCACTCCCGCTTTTCTGAAAGTTCAAGGGCAATTATATTCATATCAAACCGGGAACTTCTCCAACTCGCACTCGCACTTCAAGACAGGGATGGCCACGCGCACACAACCTCAGACGTCGAGGGGGCGGCCGACGCGGCCGGCGGCGTCGTTGGCGCTCGTCTCGGCAGGCAGGTCGCCGTCGTCGAAGAAGCCGTAGCCCTTGAAGGAGCTGCTGCTACTGCTGACCGAGGCCGAGGCGGCCGCCGCCTTTTGACTCTTCTTCTCAGCGGCAGTGTTCGGGAAGCGGATCTCCTCCTCGCGCAGCAGCAGGTCCTGCACGCGCAGCAGGTACGCCTCAAGGTTCTTGAGGTAGCGCGAGGTCTGGCGGTGCTTGGAGGCCGCGCAGAACTGGATGCCCTCGTCCTTGATGATGTAGCCGATGCCGAAGCCGTCGGCGACCACGGGGCCGAAGCCGAAGAGCCGCAGGCTCGGGTTGCCGCAGTTGCTCGTGGACAGGATGGTGTGGTTGAGCTTGGCCCAGCCGGCGTCGGCGAACAGCGCGGGCTTGGCGTCCGGCGTCTGCTTGTCGCGTTGCTCTTGCTGCCAGAGGCACTCGAGCGCGAACAGGTGGCGCTCGACGCCCTTGCCGCCCGCGCAGTTGCGCACCATCTTGACCTGCGCGTTGATGGCGCCGCGCAGCGCCTCGATCTTGTCGAGCGGCGACTTTTGCGAGAAGAAGGACTCGCAGAAGGCGAGCGCCTCAGCCGTCATGGAGCGCGCGGCCTCGGTGCGGCCGTGCAGGAAGCGCTTGGTGAGCACCGGCTCGTACACGTTGGGCGCGTAGCCGTACTGGAAGTAGTAGGCCGCGATGAAGGCCATCTGCACGAACGCGTCAGGACTCATGTTGTGCTGCGTGATGAAGAGTTTGCCGAACGCCGTGAACTCGAGCACGTCCACCTCATTCTGCAGGATGAGATCCGACAGCTTGGCCTCGGCGAACTTGATACCTTCCTGCAGCTCCGTGCTGAGGTTCCACTCGAGCTTGAGCGGCTTGACGCGCGGCCGGTGCGCGCTCTGCACGGACCCGTGCTGCGGCGCGCGGTACGAGGCCTCGAGGAACGAGTAGTTGCCCCCGCGGATGGTCTGTGCGAAGCGGATGATCGTGTCCGTGAACACGTCCGACACGAAGCGCAGCACCGTGTGGCCGTCCACGAACGAGTGCTCGAAGTTGCAGCCGGCCACGCCGTTCTCGCACACGATAAGCTGCAGCTTGTCGTACCAGCGGTTCATGCACGTGCCCGTCTGCACGCCGTTGTGGATGCCGTACGTGCCGTGCAGCGCCGTCGCGGCGAACGCGGCCGCGTCGGGCGGCGCCGTGTTGTCCAGGCACACGAGGAAGAGCGCGCGGTCGATCACGGCCAGCGTCTCCTTGTTGTCCACGAGCAGCTTGGCGCGCAGCTTGGCCCAGTTGGCGCGGTGCTCCGTCGTGAGCACGCCGACCGCCTGCGACGCCGCTGTCAGCTCGTCCGTCTGCAGTGCGTCCTCCTTGATGGCCTTGAGGTTGGCGACCAGCTCGCGCTCCGTGATGGCCGTCACGCCGTCCTCCCAGCACACGTCGAACCAGTAGAACTGGTTGCGGCAGACCACCACGATGTGCTTGGAGAATTCGTCCACGAACTCCTCGTCCAGCTCGGCCGTCGGCAGTCGCGCGCAGCCGAACAGGCGCTTGTACTGATTCATGCACAGCGCGAGGTTGTTGCGCCACATGTCGGGCTCGAGCTTGCCGCTGCGCAGCGCGTTGATGAACTTGAGCGAGCCGAGCACGAGCGACGCGGCGCGCGAGATCTGGTTGTTGCGCGACGGCGTCGGGTCGTCCTCGAGCACGAAGAAGGGGTTCACGTTGAGCACGACCGAACTGCGGTGGTTCAGGTACGCCTCGTACCAAAAGTCCTCGATGAAGCTCTTCTTGTCCTGGTCGTACTCGAGCAGCTTCTTCTGCAGCCGCGGGCCCTCCTCGGCCAGGAACTGTGCCACGCGCGCCTTGGACAGCGCAAACTCCTCGGGCGACTGCAGCGCCGCAATGTACTCGAGGTACCGCGCGCACGTGTCCTCCAGCGGCGGGATCGGCAGCTTGGGCAGCTCGCCCTGGTGCCGGAACGTCACCGTCTCCTCGTCCGCGCGCCGCACGCCCGCGAACTCGTGCTTGGGCGCCGCCGCCTGCTCGCTCGCCGAGCGCTCCCCGTTCGCCGCCGCCATCGTCGTGGTCGCGTGGGTTCTTGTGTGGATGGAGGTGTGCGTCCGAGCTGGCGAGTTGTGAAATGACTAGCGACGGGAGCGGACCGCTGGGGGCGCTCTCTTCTCGCTGCGCCTGAGGACACGGGAAATCGACCATTCGCCCTGACTGATGGACAACGGATCAGGTTCAACCTGCTCGTGGCGCGCGTTAAACCGCGGCCGCCCGGCCGTGAAGACGAGGGCGGAGGAGCTTCAATATTGCGTGTCGCGCGGGTTGGCGGGGCGGACTTTTGGCCAATGGAGTCACAAAGCCTTGCGTTTTCGAAGGCGTCGGATAAGGTGATGAGACGCGAGACGGAAACTGTGGGAATGCATACCCCCGGGAAGTAATCACATGATTTTTTTTCCGAAAGTTAAACTGTTGGTCTTTGTAAATCAATATTTGGTGACTATTTTATGAAAGGTGCTGAGGATTTCGGCGTGAGTCAAGGACGTAAAGTAACAATGTGAAGTAAGAACGCGCCGACTTTCGGTGGTGAGCTTCAACCTTGCACTTCGGCGGATGACTGACGTCGGCCGACATGGCTACAGCATTGGATTGCGACGTGATTGACGCACACGGAGAGAGATCGGGCCCATCCACGGACCAAAGCGCTCCATCACGCAGCGTTCGAGGCGCCGGGCGCTCGCTACTGTGTAGATTATTGCTTTGAGCGAGCGGCAGGCCGTGAAGCGCAACCAGTTGCGGTTGAAGTGGCTGCGTTGCGTTTCCCAATGAGGCTGCTAACGTGGAATCAACGCAACACTGAAGGTATCGTTGCTTGTTCGCTAGACCTCGACGACGCCTTCGGTCTCCTCCAGCAGTTCGTCCACGGCGCGCGGCGCGGTCACTTGGCGTCGGCCGTTGCCGCTCGTTGGCTCGTCGACGGCTTTCCCGGGCGGTGAGCCATCTACCGACGGCGTCGACGAGGATGCGGGCGCCACGCTCTAGAACCTGCGCAGCCTCGCGACGCGCGCGCGGCGGACCAAGACGTACGACAGCGCCGAGCCGATCGCGATGTACGCGCTGCCGCCGATGACGCCCCACCACGCGAGCTTCTCGGTTGCGAACGGGCCTAGGTGGGCCACTCGTGCAAGCGCCATGGCGCTGCTGGGCGACGCGCTAGCTTCTTCGTTCACCCACGCCACAGGCAGCGCAAGCGGGGCAAGCTGCGTGTGCCACACGCCTCCATCGCGTTCGCTGACGCCGGAGAGCACTGCAGTGACCTGCCACACGAAGCGCCGGTGGTAAACGAGGCCGGTCACCGGGTCAACGTCGACGACAGTCTCCGTGGACGCGTCTGCGGATTGGAGCACGAGCGGCAGCTCATCGGCGATGTAGCTCATGTTGATGCCCTCGGCCGCCAACGCCTGCGACCCGGCGTCCTCGTCGACAAGAACGACGCCCGTCGGGACCGTCGATGGCGCTGTCCAGTCCGCGACGCAATAGCGCATCAGCGTCGAGCTGAAGCGCGTGATGTTCTGCGAGTACTCGAGCGTCGCAAGCCGGCGCGCTCTCGGCCAGTAGAACTGGAGCGTTGACGGCGGGAACTCGCGCTGGCCAGCGAGGCCCAGCGTGCGCCCGGTGAGCACGGCGGTCGTGAACTGCGAGCCGTCGGTAGCTCCAAGACCCGAGAGCGGCACCTTCATGCCCCAGATATTGATGGCGTTGCTGTCATTGACGGCCAGCACTTCGCCCACCGCTCTCGCTCGCTGCGTGTACGCCTCCATATCCTGCTGGCGAGGGATGCGGAAGGTCACCGGCAGCTCTTGGTGTCTGGGTACTGTCATCGCTGTTCCGTCAATGCCAAGAGCCTCGGCGCTTGGGAATTCGCTGTCATCCGAGCCGAACAAGGCGCGAACGACCGTCGTCAGTGCTATCATCCCGCCCAACGGGGACTCTTTGGATTCCTCGGGAGACAGCGGGGCATTAAGATCGAGTGGCGCTGGCGTCCGACCTAGCACGCGCGGCTCATACACGAACTTGGTCGCGGCGTAGCGCAGATACGCCTGCAAGTCGGTTGTGAAGCTGCGCGGCTTGTCCGCGAAGCCCGCGGCCGCAAGCATCGGGAGATCCAGCATTACCTCGGCGACTCCTCCTAAGCTTTGCTCAACGCACGCCGCGTCGATCTGTTGCGAGGTTAGCGAGTCAGAATAGGCGACTGCGAGGTTGGCCATGACGAAGCTGCAGTCAGCCAAGGACGCGAATGGCTGGGCGAAGAATGCATCGATCAGCAGGGCCACGCGAGTCGTGTTGCCAAGTGGCGACACCAACGGGAACCCGTTGCGCCGAGCGATTTCGTCGGCGACGGTGGTGTTCGTCGGCCACTCCAGCTCGACAGTGTCGTCGGCGAACACCCTCCAAAGAGCAGCGACATCACTGGGAGCGAGGGAATACTCGTCGGCTTGGAGCCCACAGCTGTCAGTCTCGCGGTCGTACGCAAGCAGCGCGTCGCGAGCGTTCTCGGCGCAAAACGCGCGCAGCTCGCCGAATCCCGGCGTGAAGCTGCTGTTAGCAGCCTGAACGGCACCGCGCTCACTGTTTTGTGCAATGAACACAACGTCTTCGCGTGCGATTCGCTCCGAGATGCGCCCGACGTCTGTATACGCAACGTCGCCGTGAACCAGCGAGAAGTTCATGTTTGTGACCGAGCCGTTGACGAACTGTACGGCCGCCAGCTCTCCGATCGACGAAAGGGATACGGGATCCGAAATACCGCCCTCTTGGTTCCGAACGGCCTGGAGGTGGTCACGGATGAACTCTTGCAAGGTGTCGCTGTCTAGCAAACTGATGATCCACGGCACGACAACCTCCTGGATCATCGCAACAAGTAGCGACGTATCTGGCTCGGCGCCCAAGTCCCCGAATCGCTGGGAAATCATAGAACCGAGCACGTTCAGCGCCGCCGAAGCCGTCGTGTTCTCGCTGACTTGGACGTCCACGTCCTTTGCAAATGAGCACCTGGCGCTCTCTTCGTCAGAATCAGCACAGGCGAGTAACTGCGCGCTCCACAAGGAGTAGCCCTCGTACGGATCCACGACCGACACGTTTTCTACCGGGTCCAGCACGAGCCTCGCCAGTAGCTGCCACGACGCGTTTGTGGTCTCAACGACATTGTCCGGAGCAGACGGCAGTCTGAATGGCGCGATCAAGTCGGTCGGATCAGGGATCTGGTCGCGGAAAAAGGTCGACGACCCAGCCAGGGGCTCCACCCACAAGAGCTCGACAAACCCGCGAAGCCACGGGTGGTTGTACCACGAGCGGACCCAGTGCTCGACGCCCTGGAGCGTGCAGAAGACGTCGCCTGTGGAGATTTGCTGTGCCTCAATGATCGTCAGAGTGTCGTTGTTGCCGGTTGCAGACGCCGCAGTGTTCATGTACTCGAGCAGCTCGGCCTCATCCCCGTTCTCGGCAAACTTGAGCCAAGCTCGCGCTCCCCCGTTCGGATGCAGGAACGACGCCCCGTTCGACTCATCCCATAGCGTCAGAAGCAGTTCGAGTGACAAGGAGCACTTACCAACGGGGTGACTTGACTCGTCCGACGGCAGCACGACCGTATTTGAGATCATGTTGCTCGAAGATGCGGAACGAGCAACCGACTCATTTCCCCATGGAAACACGAGCGCCAACCCGAATCCGAAGTTGCGGAGGGGGTCGAACAGCGCAGACTCGGGCAACGGCTCGCTCGCGCTCCATCGCACAAGCTGGTCGACCTGATAGAACAGCGAGTCGACTGGACGAGACCGCCACCAGTCAGCGATCACGAGCGTTTGCTCGTCCTCCAACGCGAACTTCATCTGGAAATACGCCAGAGCGAGCTGGGTCATGTTGGATGAGCGAGACACGGTCACTTGAGGCAGCGTCGGCTTCACGATCGCTCGAAATCCTCCAGCGCGGCCTCGGTGACCGCACCGAAGTCATCCAGGATGTGCGGGCAGTACTTTGCGACCTGAGCGTCCAAGTCGCTCTCCCCGTGAACAGCAGTGCACCACAGCACTCGGCTAGCAGGGTTCACAAGCGAACCGTTGGTGGTCAGAGCCCAGAGACTCCTCAGCTGCGGCTTTGCCATAGTTGACAGCAGCTCAGAGCCAACAGTGAACAAGTCGTCTCGAGCGCTGGCGCTACTGCCTACCCCAGAGTCCGTGAGATTGTACAGCCGCTCGAGATGGTCGGCGAGGCTCAGGCGTCCAGTGGAGCTACCTCGCGGGGTTTTACCTGTGGCCCATTGGAACAGCACGTAGTCCTGGAGCACTAGACGGTTCGCCCAGGTGAGCACCCAGCTTGCAATGCCGCGGACTTGTGCAGCGGTCAGCGACGTGTCGGCCATAATTTCGTCGAGCAGGTCGTCACGCTGCTCTGATGTTAACGTGTATGTCATGCTGCTTTTCCGCTCAGTGACTGGTTTCAGCGGATACTGGTCGACGAGTTTCTCCGAGCTGAAGTCAACGCCTTCGTACAGCTCCTTCCACGCGTTAAACCCGACTGGCAAGCCGCTGCCACTAGCATCTCCGGTGTGAAGGAAGGAGAACTGGTTCTTGGCGTTCCAGAGATGTTTTGCCTGTGCGAGCGTCGGCATGGCTTCCGCGGTGGTTGCGGTCACGTACTCCCGACTGGAGCGTAGCTCTAGCCCGCTTTGAATACCGTCAGTGGCAGGATCCAGGTCTTGGAGCGGAACGGCCGTGGAAAGCCACGCTTCACCCATTTCCTCCGCCATGAGCTCGCTCGACTCCCATCGCACGAGGTATTGCTGCATCGCCGTCAGGTTGCTTGCTTCACTCTCGTCCACAAGTGCGTTGAGCTCGTCTTCTAGACTATGAAGCCGGTCGGAGTCATCGATCGCAAAGAACCACCTGTCAACGAACGAGCGAACACTGGCGACGCTGAAGTCGGACGGCGTCTCCCACAAGCGCACCGCGACCGGGATCGTGATGTCTGGAGTCGTCACAAGCGCATCGCTGGTGTTGCTGCTGTTGAGCTCGAACAGATCGTCAATAGGGCTGACGGGGAGACTCGCGATAGGCGCTGACGCCAGTACTCGCAACAAATTGCACGCCTGATACTCTTTGACGCTGTCGATAACGACGATCGTCTCCGTATACGCTGTCGGCGAGACTCCAGTCTGCTCCTCACATGAGATCCACGTCTCGGTCGCCTCGACAACCTTGCGAGGCTGTACACTGGCGGCGTTGTCGACAACCTCGGCGTCAAAGAACCGAGTCGGACGGGAAGCAGTGTCTTGCAGCTCCAGTACCGTATCGTTCAATCGGATGGAGTACTCCGACGCGCCACCTGAAGGGCACGTTGCTTGCGTCGAGGTCACGGGCGCGGCTTCGTTAACGATCCGCAACGTGGCTGGCGTCGTTGGGCATTGCGCGTACAGCCAATGGCCTACAACGTCGCGAACGAGATGTTCGTTGTGCTTCCAGCTCTCGAGCCACTCAAACACGCGATCCATCCATTGCTCCCACTGCGCAACGCCTGACGCAGAGACGATCGCGTTCTGAGCCGTCGAGATCGTAGTCGCGTCGCCGGTTGCGTTGTCAATTGAGAGTTGCTCCCAGAGGGCAGCCCCCGCGTACGTCAAGAAGAACGCGCTGTTCGTGTCTGCGTCCCAAAACTGCATCGCTTCGCGCGGAATCACGTACCTCGTGCCGTTCTCGCTGCTGAGCGAACATCCTTCTCCGTCGGCAGTACAACCGCATTCAAGTTCGAGCCCGGATTGCTGTTTCGGACGATAAGGCTCAATGTCGAAGTCGTTGGCAGAGCCGCGCCGCCATTGATCGAGAAGCGAGTTGCGAACCCATTGCGACCGCATCTGCGATCGCACCCACGCAGCGATCAAGTCAACATGGTCGGAGGTCACAGACGAGCACGCCGCGTCGCTGATACTCGCGTTGAAGATTGACGAGTGTACGCCCCCGCCGCCAACGTTCCCATCAGTACAAATGGTCGCAACTCGCTCGTTCAGCTCTGTCAAAATGGTAGCCGCAGTATCAGCGACGACAGCCTGGCCTTCTTCCTCATCCGTTAGTTGGAACCACCGATGGAAACCCGTCAAGTTCAGAAAGGAGAGCGTGCTGTCCGGGTCCCAGAGCTCCAAAGCTGCAGCAAGCGGGACGCGGTCTGAAACCGAAGTGACCAGCGGTGACAGTTCAAACCCAAACGTCAGCTCGTCTTCATCGCCCGCCAAGCTTGTCGAGATGGCGTCACACGAGTACTCGCGCACGTCCGTCGAGTATGTGGTGTGGTTCGAGGTGTAAGTGGAAGTTGTGCTGTCGAACTCGCACGCTAGCTGGTCCACCTGATACGACTTCTCGAACGTGACGAAGGGCGAGTCTTCGCTGGTGGCTGTCACGACACTCGACACCTCCGTTTCCACGTACGAGGCGTCGCAAGTAGGCTGACTGGTACTGATGACAGTGGTCACTGAGGCGACGCTCAGAGTTTCACGCGGCCAACAGACGCTTTTGGTCCACCAGTTGTGGACCACAAGCGAATTGAGCTCACTCGCGGAGCCCCATCCGCTCAGCCAGTCCGCTATGGCACTCGCACTTTCATCAGTGAAGTCGCTTTGTTGCACAAAATCCACCAGAGTTGAGACGTTGGACGTTCTGATCGCGCGCATCCAGAGCCCGAAGCCCGTCGTCGCGTCAGAAGGGTGCGTCGAGACGAGAAATGATGCAGAAGGCCCAGAACTCGGCGCGACCACTCCCCAGAGCAGCTCTCTCGTTGTCTGGGAGACGCTGATGTTGGGCTCACTCGATGGATTCATCTCGAAGCCAAGCTGATCGCCTGGTATCAACGGCTCCAGGTCGTAGCGTAGACAGGATGAAAGGTCCAATCTCAGCACAGACTGGCATGTGCCGTTGCTCCAGTGCCGCAGCGCTCGGCGCGCGATGAAGCCGTCGCTGAGGATACCGGCGATCCAAGACGTAACTTCCGTCACCTGTGCGCTCGTGATCCCCGTTATTCCGTCAAGGAAAACCTGAGTCGCACTGGAGCCGCCACTGGTGTCGAGGATATCGAGCCACTTTGTGAATCCTGCGGGCGTTGCGATCGAGAGCGGCGCCAATGTGTTCCATAACTGCCGAGCGACGCTGGTAGTGACGCTACAGGAGGCACCAACCGACACTAGGCTGAATCCCGACTGCGTTCCTGCCTGTTCATAGTCGAGGTCGACGTCCGGGTCGTCGACATCGCTGTTGGAGGTGCGACGAGCAAACGGCGCGCGCCAAAACCGCTGGCGGTCGCGCTGCACGACGGTGCTGCTTGCCCACGTCATCAGATAGTCACGAACGTAGAGCAGTTGAGCGCGCGTCAAGTAGTCGGTGGAGAGCGCGACGTCGTTGCTGACACCCTCGAGAACATACGCGATCGCGGTCTCGTTCATGGCGATGACCTGCTTCCAAATCGCAAATCCCTCGGGCGTCGAAGCAGGCGTGTCCATGGCGAGCGCCGCCGCAGACTGCGCGTCATCGTAGTCGACGATGGAAAACCGCAGGTTCGACGACTTGGAGCCCAGTAAGAGCGTCGCGACTTCGCTGCTCAGCTGCAGCGTCGAGTCGATCGGCAGCAGCTCAAAGCCCGTGCGAGGCGACCCAGTCGGGGAATCGTCGATCCACGCGTCGAAGTCGGTCAATTGGCTGCTGCGCAGTCGCCAGAGCTCCACGACGTCGAACCGCGCCTCGTCAGCAGCCACTTGGTTATTGGCGATGTTCCGCGCGACGATCTCGCTCTTGATGGAGCGCAGCACGAACGGCACGGCTTCGAGACACGCGCGGTCAAAGACTTCGCTCATGACGTACGGGGACGCCAGGCGTTCCAGGTGCAGCCAGAGAGACGAGAGCGTGCGTGGAACGTGTACGAGTCGCTGGTAGCTCAGCTGCTCCTTGAGCAGCGACGGCACACCCTCGACCTGCAGGCGCTCGTACATGTTGGACAGCACTCGAGACAAGGCGTCAACCTTGGCTTGCGCGTAACTCTTGGCCAGGAAGCCCGGGATCAGCCTGTCCGAGATGTTTTTGTACACGTCCCGCAGCACGAACGGGATCTGCTCGGTGTGTGCTAGTGCTGCCATTTTGATGAGCCCGCTCGGGATGTTGGACGAGTCGACGCGCGCGCGCTGGCGAGAGATGACAGCTTGAAGCGCCTCAGTCCTCGCGTTGGCCTCCAGATCCGGCAAGAAGCTGCGCAGCGCGCGCTGCTTGGTCTGCGCGATGAACGCGCCGCGCAAGTGCCGCGTGTACTCGCGCAGGTGTCGGTGCGCATACTCCGCAACGAGGAACCGCTCCGAGTACCCGCGGGCGCGCAGTTTGGTTAGTCGCTTGACGTACGAGGCGTTGACCGTGACGACAGCGTCCATCTCGGACCCGTTGGATCGTTCCGGAACGAACTTGTAGCCCATCTCGACGCGATAGGACACCGTTCCAAAGGAGTCGTTCGTCATGTTGAAGCGCACGTCTCGCTTGACGGCGCGCTGCTCGTACGTGTACGGCCCGATCTGCTGTACCTTTGGCTGCCGCGCGTCCCCATTGAGCAGTTCCTGCCAGTTCGTGAGGTTCCACAGGTAGAAGCTGGTGAACACGGGCGCGTCCATGGCCAGCGCGAAGGCGGACGAGTTGGCGAACGAGCTCCACGCCTGCTCGCCGTTGTTCGCCCGAGCTGTAGACGCCTGGGATGAAGTCTCGCCATTTGAAGAGCCTCCGGCGACGATGAAGCCGGCGTAAAGCGCGGCGGAGCGGCGGTCGGCAGCGCTGTCGAGCGCGCGAGAGCCCACGATCACGAGCACCACGCCACTGGCGATCAAGGCGAGCGCAAAGGCCACGCCCCAGCGGACCGGCAGCATTGTGGACGGGGGAATGGAGGCCGCGTCCGAGTTGTCGCGACCATTAGCCTATTCGACGCCGGTTTCGCGGTGCTTGGGCGTCAATTTCAAACAGTAAAAATAAAATAAAACATTTGTATTTTTTCTAAATTTGACGGATGATCTTGATGTTAAGTTCGATTAGTAAGTTCGCATCGTCGTATCGGCTCGACTTGGCTCGGCTCGTTTATCCAACACCAAGCATCCTCATCAAAAGCGGTCGCATAGGCGATCGGGCCAAGTGTGGAAGCAATCGAAAATGAGCGGCAAGAGCGCGGCGCCCGTGCCCGTGCCTGGGCTGCACGCTGGCAGCAAGAGCGACTTCGGGGAGGACCTGGACATCGACGACTTGATCGAGAAGATGGGCTGCTCCAAGGAGTACTACAAGCTCGAGGAGTGCTTGGGCGAGTACGACCGCGACTGGACCAAGTGCCAGGGCATCGTGAAGGAGCTCAAGCAGTGCAACGACCGACTGCGCGAGCTCAAGGAAGCGCAGGCGGCGCAGCGCAAGCCGCAGTGAGCATGCGGGTAGGACGGACAGACGCAACGCTAACGCACAGAGCCATCGCAATTATCTCTTCAAATCTATACGCCAGGTGCCTCTACGCTCGCCCCTCAACTGCCATCCCTACTCCTTGTGTCCGAGTCTACCGCGTTGTGCTCACATGCCGACGGCAATGCTGGACTCTTGGACACTACATGCACGCGACTTTCATTCTAAGCCCACCCAAGCCCGTCAACTAATCAGAACGGGGCTTCGACGGTCTGGCCCTGGCCTCCTTCGCTGCCGCCACTGGTGCCGGCGCTGGTGCCAGTGCCCATCACGTCGACTTCTTCCTCCTGCTCGTCCGAGACGTACCACCCGTCCATCGTGTCGATGTCCATCGCCGTGTCTTCCTCGCGGCTCTCCTCCTCCATTGCCAAGCGAGCGTATTCAGCGCGGGCATAGCGATCCCAGTCCCTGCCACACCACCACCACCAAGAACGGTCCAGTCAGAAACGTCATCCTGCTCCACGACTCGAAACCTGAAAACACTCACGTGAGCTCTGGCTCGGCCAACTGCTGCCGCAACAGGAACGGGTCGCGCTGCTCGAACTCGATGAACTTGCTCAGGTTGAAGAGCACGTTGAAGAACACGCCTGAGACACGGATCTTGTCAGGACGGATCAGGTCCTTGTGGTAGAACTCGCCGTCCTTTTCGGGATGCAGCAAGTCAGCCCTGGAGGATCACGTCAGCAACGATATTGTCAGAATGGGCCATAAGCGAGCACCCCACCGGTTACAAACTGCTCACTCACATCTGGCAGAGAACGTCTTCGAACGGCACGACTTCGTGCCCCAGGCACTCCATGCGGTGGACCTGGTGCTTGTAGAACGCGCGCATCTCGTCGGCGCGGATCACGCCGTCTTCGTTCGTGTCGATCAGCTCGAACCAGTACCTCAGACTGACAGGGTTACTCTTGTCTTCCTCTGACAGCATAAAATCTGCGCATCAACAACAAGAATCAGTAGCAAGCTCGTCAGTCCAGAAGTTCTCACGCACTGAGCGAGAAGGAGCGAAGCACTTACAGATAAAGTCTTCGTAGCTCATATTCTTCTTCTCTTCGGCCGTGAGCGTCTGGACCCGTGCAAACGGGCGCCGGCCGCGCTCGAAGATGCGGTCCACGATGATTCGAGTCAGCGCATGGCTGCCGTATCGAACCAGGTCGTCGGGGCTCAGGAGGAAGTCGTGGTCGGTGTCGAGCTCCCAAAACTTGCAATACAGCACGTAGAAGTGCTCGTACGAGAAGAACGAGTTCACCTGCAGTGCACAAAACAAGGAGCCAACATTAGCCGATCAGAGCAAAATATGTGTCTCCGACAAGCAGGTGAAGATGCTACAGTTACCTTGTTGATGTCCTCTTCCTCGTCGACGCAGTTGAACGCCGAAACCAGGTTACTGCGGCGCAGTTTCCGCAGTGTGATCTTGCCGCTGCTGTCGCGGTCCACCGAGTAGAATATACGGACGACGACGGTTAATGCTAGACACGACAAGAGTACAAGATGAGATTAGCCTCGGTGGATACATCCCAACAGCGAGGTCAATGACGAACAATCGAACAATGATATACCGTATTTCTCCTGGAACTCAGGCGTCCCACCGAGGAACTCTAGACCAGGATGGTACTTGAGCAGCTCTGTCGCCCATAACATCAAAACCACCATTAGCTCTTCATCTTCATCTCAGTTATAATTGCGCTGAAGAAGTAACAACAGTCGCTTACCATGCAGGAACGGGGCAAAGTCGTCCCGCTCAATGTGATTGTTCTGTGGCTGCTTCACCTGTAGGGCACAAGACAGGCAGAATCCTGTCAGTTAGCATATTCCGATATCGGATCACCTGGCGCATTCCTTTCATACGATCAACGTACGACTCGGAAGAAGCGCTCGATGTTGTCGAAAGGCGCCAGCTCATGGCCCCAGTAGGTCTGGAACATCTCTTTCGTGATCCGTTGCGGCGCACTGTCACTTTCGGCGCCCTCCGGCGTCGCATCAGTTGGTGCATCGGCTCCAGAGCCGGCCATCGTGATGACCCGACGGAAAAACGGCGCATTGAAAAAGGACGGGAAGCCGCAGAGGTCCTTCGTGATGGCCACGAAGTCCTCGACCTTCATGCCTTCGGGAAAATCCTGAAACCGGGTCTCAATGTCGTTCTGTCGACCACAGGTAATTCGATAAGCTCGCGAATTGCTTACAACACGGGACAGGCAACTCATGAAGAGATACACATGCAACGAACAGGTTCGTACCGTCTTCCTTGCCATGGAGTCGACCGACATCCCGCGCGCACGGCCGCGTCGGCCCTCGCCTGGAGTGTAGAACCGGGGGATCTGCGTCTTGGGGCCAGCCATATCTCCTGTCTTGTCGTCGTCCATGGTCGCATCACCGTCCTCGTTGTACGCAGTACCTTCGTCCGCAACGTCGTTCTGGTTCTCATTCATCTCAACGTCGTCAACCGCCGGGGCCGCGGCTGCCTCGTCCTCGGCCTGTTTCGTGGGTACCGCAGCCGCCTCGGCGGCAGCATGCAGTTCGTCGCCAAACAAGCTGACGAGGTGGTGCTTCTTGCGGTTGTTGGGGCTCATGTCGCCGTTGACAATCCCGCCCAGCATCGAGAACTGGTTGTAGTTCGGCGGGCGCTTGGGGCTGCGCGAGGGGGACTCGCCGCCACTGTGCGCGCCGCCGTTCGAGCTGGGCGCGGCGCTCGCCGTGTTGGCCAGCAGCGCCTCGAAGTTCAGCTCCCTGCCCGCCCGCAGGTCCTCGACCATGCCCTGGATCATCTCCTTGGTGCCCTCGACGTTCAGCCACTGGCGAAACAGCTCCTCCATCTTCATCCGCCCGGTCGCGCACAGGTGCGCGCTCTCGATCTCCGACAGCCGCAGCGAGTCGGGCGCGCCCACGGACGAGTTCGTAGGCGACAGCATCGCCGAGTCGCCCGCTACAGGAACAGAAGCAGCGGCCGCGGGGTCCACCGTCTCGACTTCCACCGCCATCTCCAACTCTAAAGTCTCGGTCTCGACCAGGGATGACAACGACGCCGCGGGTGGTGGTCGTCTATACACGTGAGTGGGGAAAGGGAAGCGCCCTTTCTTCTTATCTCCGGTCCCCCGTCGTGATAAGAAGCAAGGGAAACGACGAGCGGCCTGTCGATCGCTTTCGAGGCGGCGGCAAGGTGTTCGTCGGCCTTTCTCGGCTGGGTTTTCTTGTTTGAGTCTATGGGCTCGCGTGTCCCCTGTCCCTCCTGTTCTGAGGCATGTGCCTCGCTCGCTCACCTTCCTTTTTCCTCCCTTTTTCGCCCTGACGAGGAATTCCGTCTCATTTATGACCAATTACTGCGTTTTAAGAACCAGTTTTCAGCCAATCATAGGTGGTAAACGGCGAGGAGGAGGAACGAAGGAAGGAAAAAAAAAGAACAGCACCCGGCGCGTCGCACTGACCGACCGACAGCAGTACCGTCGTCGACGCTTCTCAAAGGACAATCCCGAATTAAACGGACCCAAAGTCCCGAAAATTACCCGGTAGTCAAAAGCGTCCACGTCCTGCGCTCCACCACCCGACCGCGAAGCGATACGAACTGAAACGCATTTACGGCGTCAATTGAACTAAGGCGCGCTCCGTTCGAGGCGGCGAATATGTGGAAGCCCGGGAGCAACAAGCCTCGCCAGGGCGACAAGAAGGAGGCGAAGAGCTCTAACAGACCACCGACGCAGAAGATCGGCGGGTCGGCGCTGCCGGAGAACGAGAATGCGCCCGCAAAGAAGCCCGCCACGCTGTCCCAGAAGACGCTGGCCATGAAGGTGCGTGCGCCTTGCGTTGTTAGCGCGGGTGCTCAGCGCCCGTGGGTGGGTCGTGCTCGCTGACGCGTGTTGTGATTGTATTCTGCAGTTCATGCAGCGCAAGAAGCACACGGAGGCGGAGCGCAAGGCGGCGCTGCAGGAGCGCAAGCAGCAGGACTCGTGGACCGAAGCGCCCGAGGAGGCGCAGGATGAGTGCGTTCGTTGCAATGGCTCTGCGAGGAACACAATCACAGGGTGCGGTCGACTAACGCGTTGCACTGCTATTGTCCCGAACAGGTCATCGATTGTGTGCGTCCGGGACGTCCCCGACCCGTCACTGCCCCTGATATTCGGGCGCCGGTCGTTTGGAGGATTCAACAAGGGCGTTGAGGTACGAGCATCCACGCCGTGCATCCATCGTATCCAAGCAGTGTTGCTGATATGCGTGGGGTTTGCTCGTGTGCTTGGGTCAGGACGAGTACCGCGACGTCAATCGCCAGCTGCGCTACACCGAGTCGGAGGAGAAGGAGCTGCGCGAGGAAGTGTCCGCCGAGGAAATGACGTCGCGCATGGCCAAGTACACGGGTCTGGGCCGCGGGAACAACCACGGCCACAACAACAGCAACAACCAGCGTAACCGGAAGCGGCAGCGAAAGTAAATTAGCTAACAATTCAACTGCTTGTGACCTGCTTTACGCGTGTGCAGCTCGGCATCGCTGTGGTGAGACCGCAAGCCAACGGCGCATTGTATATGGGGGAAACAGCGCATCATGCGCCTGCAGCCATGCTTCGGGGGAACTTAGACTACGATGTGCATCAACCTCTCTCTCTCTCTCCTACGTCGAGCTAACACTCCGGTCTGCCTACTCACGGAGCCGGCCCCACCTGATCCGCAAACTGCACGCGGCCGGCGTATCCGCGGCCGGCCTTCAAGCCCTCGTGTCCGAACGAGCCGACGTCGCCCTCGTCCTCCAGCGACTCCACGTTGATGGAGTTCCGTCGAACTCGGCCGGCCTTGCCCTGGGCCTCCTTGTCCTTCGACGGCGGGGCTTCGCGGTGGAGCGGGTCGCCGTGGTGCTCCACTTGACCGAGACTGCGCTGGAGCGTGTTGAAGCCCAGGTGGACGTGCGTGAGCACCGAGCGGACCAGCTTCTCGACCGAGTCCTGCGTTGTCGCGCCGTGCGGCTGCTGCGTGCCCGTCGTCTCAAGGCTCATCGCGTGCGGGAGCGAGCGCTTGTGCTCGTCGAACGCGCGCGCAAAGTGCGTGAGGCTCTCCACGGCGCAGCTGAGGCCGTCCAGAGACATCGCGAGCGCCTCACGGGTTTCGTGTGACACCTGCTCGGCGTCCGTGCGCTCCGCGTCGCGCTTAAGCTGATAGCGAACACAGAGTTTCTGGTGGGTCAGAAGCCATTGGTACGACCAGCAGCAATTCGAACGCGTGTACCTCGTCGAGGGTGTCGCGGACATGCTCCACGCTGCCCTTCAAGTACTCGGACGCGGGCGTGAACAATGTGTGATCGCGGTCATGCTGCGCCAGCTTATCGGTCAGCTACACGGTGTTCGACACACAGACCACAGCCATCAGCACGGCGGTTGGCAAGGTGAACAGAGTGATGTCGCGAGGGTAAGAAGAGCGCCCGACCGTCTCAAGGAAGCGGCCCGTCTCCACAATGGTGTTGTCGAGCTGCTTGCGCAGGTCGGGCATCGCATGGCCCATGCCCGAGCCGCTCGGTTGCTGAAGCCCGCCGGAACTCATTGGGTGGCGTCGTTACCAGAAGGAAGGAGAACAGAATCGCAGCGCGTGCTTGAAGAAGCAATTCGAGATCTGGCCAAGGAACAGGCACGAAAAGGCTCGCGACACGAGATGCGACCGTTAACACCGCCAGGCGTCGACAGGACGCGGTCAACGGGTTCCCAAGCTCAAGCCCTGTCGCGCGTTTGCTGGCTGGTACAGTTGCATAATGGGCGCGCAGTGGCGTTGCGTGTTCTCCAACATTGGTGAGCGACAACGCGGGGCCGAGCGGTCGGTCGCGCCACCTACCAACACCAGCGTTTGGCTCGCGGCATTTGATGGAAGGGCGCTCGCCACCGTTGGAGACGCCGGCCAACCTGCGACAACACCCATCGACATGTTTGGAGCGCGTTCTTTAAATTTAAAGGGCGCTGTTCGACAACAGGGACGGGAGCGGGGACCGAGCAGCGTGCGCGTGAGACTCGAGCGCTCCACACTCGCCCTCACTTTTCCTTATCACACGTTCCAAGCAAGCAACCACCAGCAACCAACTCACTACTACGACAAAACCCACGCGCCAGGATGTTCCACTTCCACCGCCACAAGAACCAGGACGCGGCCAAGTCGGGCGACCAAGGCTCACACGAGTTGCAGGAGTCGCACGGGTCCCATCCGGGCTCGCACGAGTCCCACGAGGGCCATGGCTCGCACCTCGGCTCGAACTTGGGCTCGACCCACGATCCAATGGCAAGCCACGACTCGCACTCGACTCACCAACAGGCGACGTCGACGAGCGGCCATGGCGACCCGCTGTTCGGCGCAACTCAGGGCCACCACTCGACCCACGACCCGCTGTCGAGCGCCGGTCACCACCAGGGCTCGCATAGCTCGCAGTCGACGACCGAGTCGATGGGCCAGTCGGCCAACACGTTCGGCGGGACGGCGAGCTCGGCGGCCGACACGATGGGCGAGAAGGCCAAGCAAGCGACCAGCAGTGTGGCGAGCGCCATGCCCGATCAGCTCCAGGACGGTCTTCGACGCAGCGCCGACCAGACGTCTGACTACCTGCAGTCGGTACGTTGGTCGTCTGTCATCATCAAGAGGTTAGCTCGATTCAACTGCTGATACTGTTGTGCTTCGTGGACTTGATTGCAGTTGAAGGAGGTGATTGCGGACCACGACCGCGAGAACAATGTGTCGTCCTCGTCGTCCAGCGGGATCAACCGCGAAATCTCGAGCGCCGAGTCGGCCGTGGAAGCGGTACTCCTGCATCACCAGTCGCATCCGAGCTTTGTCTAGTCAACTGATGGTTTTGTTTGATGTCAATGCGCAGATGAAGCGGCTGAGCGAGGACTTCCGCCGCAAGGGCAACAACGTGTCAAACGACATGATGGACCAGGCGCGCAAGTCGGTCGAGGACATGATGAACACGCTGAACGACCTCGCCGAGCGCGCCAGGTCGTACGAGAGCAACCAGTCGTCGTCCAGCCCGTCGACGATGCAGGCCGCCAAGGAGAAGCTGGTCGGCGCGACTCACTCAGTGCAGAGCTCGGCCGTCGGCATGATGAACACGACCCGCGAGAAGGCGCAGTCCGGGTTTGAGGCGCTCAAGCGCCAGCTTTCGCCGTCGCAGCACTCAACCTCGTCGACCGGGACGTCGACCAAGGATAGCGCGATGAGCGGCGCGCAGACGGCCAACGTCGCCAAGGAAAAGGCCCGCGCCGCGGCTCCGGGCTCGCAGGAGCAGCAGGGCCCGGGGATCAAGGAGAAGGCGACGCAGATGCTCAACACGTCGCTGGACTACGTGGCGGACACGCTGCACGGCCTGAAGGTGGAGTCGACCGAGCCGTCGACGACGGACACGGTGAAGGACAAGACGCAGTCGATGGCTTCGAGCGTGAAGGACAAGGCGCACGAGATGACGCCGGACAGCCAGCACAGCAAGACGGGCTACGAGCACTCGGCGCAGTCGCCGCTCACGTCGCACGCGCCGTAAGGTCAGAGCGGACCGGAGCCAAGCGGGCGGGTCGCGAGGGCTGGACGGATGCCTCTCGCGCTTTACATTTGTGCCGTTTCTGCATTGCTTCTTTGGTCTCGGGCAGTTAGTTGGTCGTCGGTTTGCTTTGGCCGCTCTACTCATTGGACAGATTAACGGACCGAGCGAAATGCAATCTCTCATCCTTTCTTTGTGTATATGGGCTCTCACTGTGGCGGTGCATGTCACCTGTAGCCATAGCGGTGGACTGCCGTGGCACCTCCCATCGATGATGAATCAACGCACTGTCATAATGAATATATTATGTTTAATTAATAACTGATCCTGTGATGGTGTTCCCTTGGGGCGGTCGACTGAAGAATCCAGTACGCTCGTGAGTAGAGAGACACCACCAAGTCGGCCGGCGGCAGTTTTCCTTTGGACTGACTGTTCGAGTATCATGGACGAGGACATGGACGCGACCACGGACGACCTGCTCGCGTTCCTGTGTGATGTCGACCTGGGCGGCCTCCCGACGGACGAGTGGCTGTTCCCGCCGGACAAGGACGCGCAGTTCGTCGCGGCATCGGCGCTCCCCAGCGACGCCGCCGCCGCCGAGTCGACGCCTTTTTCTCGGTTGCCACCTTCCGACACCAAGAATGACGCGGTCCGCGCCGACAGCGACGCCGGCAGCGCGGCGTCTTGCTTTTCTGGCGAAGCTGGACATGCTGCGGTCCACCCGTCGGCCCCGCCGAAGCGGCGCACGCGCAAGCAGGAGCTGGCGCGGCTGCGCGACCAAGTGGCGCGCATGACGCTCCAGCTCAACTCGCTCAAGCTCGCGGCGGGCATCGACATCTCGACGCCTGTCGCGGCGGTCCCGCGAGATCAGGTGGGCCTGCTGACGGCCGCCACCGCCGCCAGGGTGGCCCAGGGTTGCTGTCTGTGGGAGAAGCTCGCGGCCAAGCAGCTCAAGCGCCGCCGGGACGCGGAGCAGGAGAACCGGATGCTGCGAGAGGCGGTGACAGTCCACGCCCGCCGCGCCAAGAAGCTGCGCCAGATGCTGCACAAGCGCGCGGCCGACGAGGTAAGCGTCATGCGCTGCTGCATGTGATCTCGCAAGAAACTGATCGCCCTCGTGTCTCGATGTTGTACGCAGAGCCGACAACTCACAAGCATGTTCAACAGACCGAATGAGCCAATTACGATCTCGCTGCCGGACGACGAGCGTGTGTTCGAGAACCTTGCCGAGGACATGGACGAAGCGTACGCAGATATTGACGCCACCTTTCGCGACGTAAAGATGCACGAACTACCTGTTCCGGGTCGGGTAAACAGCTCCCAAGGCCTTGGTCCTGGCAAGTGGCGCGTTGAGCTGCGCGACGTTCACGTGATGCCGTTCGATTTCAAGCAAACAGAACGAGCTGCGTGGGTCTACTTCTCCAACGCGACCGACAACAACGTAAGCTGGCTCGTTTTGCTCATTTTTTCGTTGCGTGGAGCGAGTTTCTCACCAGCGTTGGTGATGTCGTTCGTGCAGGAAAACGAACTGAGGAGTAGCATCCGCTTCTCGTTCCCGCACCCGAGCGGGCAAACGCTCGTCATGCACCAGCGGTCGGTCACGCGGAGATACCGGGAGCGAGAGCGCATGGTCGTGATCTCGCGCTCGTTGACGCAGCCGCTGCCGGGCATCTCGATTGATACGACAAAGCTGACGATCATCACGAGCGGCGAGCGATCCGTGAGCGGCCCGACGACCGTCATCCAAACCTACCTGTCCGCGTCCGGCTCGGCTACCACTGCGGCAATGCAAAACGTTGACGGCGCGCTGCGTCTGCGTGATCGTCAGATCGACTCGCATGTCGATGGCGACAACTTTGGGCTCAAGTCGTGGGAAAAGTCGATCTCGAGAGGGCTGGAAGGGATCGAGGACGTGCTGGTCGCGGGGAATTTCGATGGTTAGCTTCGCGCTCCATCAGCGGATCAATTCAGTCGAACATGCAGCACGGTATCGATTAGACTTATAATGCTCTGCACGCGAGGGCTGGACAACCTAAGCGCTTTGCAATTGTGGCGTTGCTTCATTGGCTTCGATGAGCAAAGCATCACGGTACCCTAATACCCCTGTCATTGGCGACGACATGTCATTGGCGTCGACCTTGTATTTGAAGCGCTGAAAGTGCAGATGCGTAATTACAACTTTATTGTAAAAAGACTCAAATCTAGGCAAGTGGCTTCGTCTAGGACACCCA
>JAADYG010000410.1:0-28489 GCA_023338115.1 Phytopythium boreale
GCCCTTAGAATGACCAATTTTCTAGATCTCGGCATCTGTATGAGCGATTTGAAAATGGAAGGCATGGTTCGATCGCTTTTTTCTTCATAATGCGATTGGTCGAAAACCGCACCCAAATACGGTGTGTGATTGGAGAAAAATAAAAAAAGGTGGTGGTCTTATACTTATGTCCAGCACTTTATATATTGGTGAGTGTGGAATGGTGGCAACACGTAGACTATTACACAGTGAAGCATCACATCGTGCGCGGCTGCATTGCGAGGCTTGGAAGTTTGTTCGGAGCATCCAGACGCATCGTCATCGCCATACAAAATGCTGTACTTACTGTACACACACTCAACAACCTCAAATCGACTCCCGGGCACAACGGGCTGTCAACAATACCCCCCGCGTGCGTCCCACACCGGCGTTGGCCCCATCTTCAATCCCCAATCGGGGATGGATCATCCCATCCACATGAGATGTGGATCATCCGTTAATCACGGTGGGATCTGTGCACATCGTTTGGTCGGTGCGGACCAGCAGCTTGGAGCCCGCGCCTTTGTGCTGAGTCTGTGTGGGTGTATGAAGTACGATACAGTAGTAGTATGTACCGCTGGCCTCAGCCTGCGCAACACCAGTTTACCACACGCTCCAGCGTCTGCTCGTCTCGGGCACAGACGAGATCGCCAGCACGCCCTCTGCTGTGCGTATCCATCAACAGGAGCGATTCCTATCAGTGTCACACGTACCGACTGGTCTGCTCAAGGTCTCGCTGATGAATGCACTATGAGCGCCCACAGAGGTTGCTAGTTGCATAGATTACAGTACATACTGTACATGGGATACAGAGTTCATCACTGTTGTATCTCGCTGCGCTCTTCGAAGCAGGTAATGGTCACCGTCAATAGCGGTGCCCTGTATGAGCGTGTACATATGTATCACCACCACATATTTATGTCATACTGTGCTGTATTAAAATATGGTATCCTTCTCATACATAATACTACACAGTATTCGCCCCGTCTCTTGATCCGGTGGTGGTTCACTGGGACCGTCTGGTCTTGTCCGAGTCGCGACGCGATAGTTGACAGGCATTTATCTTGGTTTCATTATGTGGCAACCTGTCCACACATCGTGTGATGGTCAACGACAGGCTATTGTTGACTTGGCCCGTCCCGCAATCGATCACGACCACCAGCACCCAGGAGGACGACGTTTTTCTCTTGACTTCAGTATGCTGCAGGTATCCGACTGGCAAGACGACCGAGCAGCTCCGTTCGCCCCGCACGGCTGACCAAGTCATTCGCGCTTTTGCCGTCTTCCCCATACAATCAACAGCTGAAATGGGCGGCTACTCCGCTCTCAAGACGCCCGAGGGCGACGCTGCGGCGACACACGAGCCCACGCCTGTCCGCGTCGTCAGTCCATCGGCCAAGGTGCTGGGCGTACGGCTGGCCATCACGCTGACCGTCGCCTTCTTCATCTTCGGCAACATCGCGACGTGGGCGCCGCTGTTCGAGCTGAACCTGGTCGACACCTTCATGAAGTGGTGGAACGGGTACGAGGACATGGACCACTCGAACGTGTCCGCCGGCCACATGGGCATGATCATTGACACGGGCGTCGGCCGCAACATCACCGAGACGGGCCACACCGAGATGATCCGCCCGACGTTCCTGCTCCTGTTCTGCATCTTGCCGTTCCTCGTGAGCGTGCTGCTGGTCGAGTACCTCCGCCACATCAACACGGCGCGCCGGATGACCGCGGCGTTCGTCTGGCGGGTCGCCATGCTGTTCCGCCGCAAGCTCGTCTGGCCGCTCAGCCTTGGTGTCTCGCGCTTCACGATCGGCGAGTGGTGCGTCGGCGTCATCTACGTGCTCGGCGGCAACATCCTGTGCTTCTGGTTCGAGTGGGACCGCCGCATCGATAGCGCCAAGGAGTCCAACATCCTGACCACGACCAAGTACTGGAACATCATCGGCATCAGCACGGCGTACCTGTGCATCTACAACATGGCCTTCCTGCTGCTGCCCGTGACGCACAACTCGGCCTGGATGGAGTTCTTCAACGTGTCGTACGCCAACGGCGTCAAGTTCCACCGCTGGATCGGCTTCATGACGGTAATCACGGGCGAGATCCACATGATCGGCTACTGGGTCAAGTGGGTGCGCGACGGCACGTGGATGGTCAACCAGCTCCCGTGCCTGCACTGCGACTTCGCGCTGGACAACTCGGGCGGCGGCTACTACGCGTGGTTCAACTTCTTCGGCTTCATCTCGGACATGGCGCTGCTGCTCATCATCCCGACATCCATCCCGTTCGTGCGCCGCTTCGCCTACGAGTGGTTCTACATCACGCACTGGGTGCTCTTCGTCGTCGCCGTCCTCTTCGCCATCCTCCACTGGGCGCAGATCATCTGGTGGATCCTGCCTGCCGGTCTGGTCTGGTTTGTGAGCCGCGCTGCGTCCAACTGGAACGCCTTCCGCCCGGTGCAAGTCCAGGAGCTCGCCGTCGTGGGCGAGCCGGGCATCGACGAGGTCGTCAAGCTCGTCGTCGAGCGCGCCGCGCCCGGGACGTCGCCCATGAGCGCTGACTACGACTTCAAGGTCGGCAATTTTGTCTACATCAATGTGCCGCACGTGTCCAAGCTGCAGTGGCACCCGCTGACGATCGCGTCGTCGCCCAAGACGAGCTCCACAGACGTCACGCTGCTCGTCAAGCCGCTCGGCGACTGGTCGATCGAGGTTGCGCGCTACGCCAAGCAGTGTCAGGAGCAAAACGAGGAGCCCGTGGTCTACATGGATGGCTTCTACGGCGCGTCGCTCGAGTCGTACGAGGAGTACCTGACGCTCGCACTGATTGGAGGTGGCATTGGCGTCACGCCTCTGCTGTCGATCCTCGAGGACTTGGTCGCCAAGGCTGGAAGCGGCCAGGGGTGGACGCAGCGCGTCGAGTTCGTCTTCACGTGCCGCGAGCTGAGTCTCCTGCAGGCAGTGGCGCCGCTGGTCGCCAAGCTGCGCGCGCTCGACCCGGAAGAGAAGTTCTTCGCTGCGCACCTGTTCACGACCACGGCGTTCTCCGAGAACGTCCAGCAGCTGGAGCTGTCTCAAGGTGGCCGCGTGGCGGACAAGGCCAAGAAGACCGCGTCGGTGTCCAAGGTGAAGGCGACTCCCTTCTACGAGCCGCTGCGGTCGGGCAACGGGTTCCGCGCCGTGCTGCTGTTCGCGCTGTTCGTGATCGCGTGCTTCGTGGTCGCGGCCGTGCGCTGGGGCAACGGCGTGATCCAGGGCGCCAACCACTTCACGCTGTGGCCGCTGGAGCGCGCGTTCGAGCTCGCCGTGTTCTGCGCGACCATCGTGATCGTCTTCGCCTTCATCTGGTACGAGCACTGGGCCTTCGCGCGCAAGCAGCAGCAGCAGGCGAGCAACGATGACGCCGGTACCAACAGCAGCACCGCCACAGGCATCGACGACGACATCGAGGGCGCATTCTACAGCGACGTGCGCTCGGTCGGCGACCTTCTCGCGCGCATGGACGTGGTCGTGGGCGAGCGCCCCGACGTGTCGGCCATCCTCTCGAGCGCGCTCAACACGCACCAACAAACCGCGGGCGACGAGCAGCGCCACTTGTTCGCGAACACCGTGGGCGTGGTCGTGTCGGGCCCCAAGGGGCTCAAGGACGCGGCCAACGCGGCCGTCGTGGCGCTCGGCACCCAGCACTTTGACGTGCACGAGGAGGAGTTCGAGCTGTAGATAGCATAGACAGATGCGCTTTTTAAAAACGCACTTAAAGTTGTGTCATTCTAGTTGGTAATGCACGACGAGGATTATAACTCAATGGGGGCTTTATGACGAGTTGGAGTGCGGTGGAACAGGTTGAAGCTGTCGACCGATCAATCATTGGTGTGTTCCACACACATTCGCAACAAGTGGGAGAGCGTACAGTGGAGAGCAAAAGTACTCGATCAAGAAATCAGGTCAAGACCTCCCTGTCACAGCGCGTGTTTATGTGTTGCAACAGTACCTGCAAAAATACATACAAATAATTATCTTATTATTTTGCAGTGTAAAGGTTAAGGCCAACTTTACAACAAAAGCATAAGTACATCAATATTACATAACCTTTACTAATAGATAATTGCAACCCATTTGCTCCAACGGGGGCCAACACACGCCGTTGCTCGAAACGCTTCGGAGAAACAAGGCCAGCCGACCTCCCGGTATTTGGCTGCGAATGGGATTCCCGTTCTGTAATTAGAGAGGTTGCAAGAGCATGCTCCGCTCCAGTCCCCCTATTTTTACGTTGCGCAACTAAAGATTACTTGTACAATCCAGACGCCCGACAGCAAGCGCCAGCAATACAGTGTACCTTTACGTACAGTCCTGCAGGACCTGATATAAAGAGTTGGTGTCCGCATCCTTCTGCCCCTTTATCTTATTTTCACTATGGATTTTCAGTTCAACGCTCTATGTCGCACAGACGCTCACTCCTTCAGCCAGCAACCCGATCCCTTCTATCCTTTCCATCCCACGTTTTAGCCTATGAAACGTCTCGTAATTCATGCACCTACCCCTCATTAATTGCCTTCTTTATAGAGGGAGAACACAGAGCTAAAAATACTCTGGACTCTCTAATTCGGGGGTTTAAAAATAACTCGCCGTTCAGTCGGTTGTTATCCACCTGAAAAAGGCCACTGGCCGACACTGCGAAGCGCCGATCACCACCTCATCGCCGCCGCCATCGCCGCCGCCATCGGCGCCACCTCTCCGCTTCCCTTGCGCCCACCGCAGCCGCTTCCCGACCGGACAGACCGGAGACCGGAGACCGAAGCGCCATGTTCCTGCTCAAGCCACAGCGCCCGCTACCGGCGGCGGAAGAGGAGGCGAGGAGCGACGAGAAGAAGCTGATAGGCGCCGACCTGGCGGCCGACGAGTGGACGTACGTGGCCGAGGGCGGCGCCAACGTTCTGTTCCGCCACCACCCGACGCCCGCGACCAGCGCGCGCGCGACGCTGGCGTTCCGCGGCAAGCTGCTGCGCGTCAAGAAGTGCGACGTTGACCCAACGAGCAGCACCGGGAGCTCCGGCTCGGGCGAAGACGCGGCTGCAGCGCAAGGCGGCAAGAAGCAGCGCGGCAAGCAGAAGAAGCAAAAGAAGAGCGAGCAGAAGCCGTATGTGCCGCACTACCCGCATCCGCGGCAGGTGCTCGAGTACGCGACGAACGATGTGATGCCGTACATGGCGCAGCAGCTCGGCGACCACGCCATCAGCGGTTCGCCCTCGTCCTGGTCGCCGCCCAAGCCTGTGCTCGCCGCCGTAGGCACCACGGCGACCATCAGTTCAAGGCGCGCGCACCCACACAACGTGTACGTGCAGGTCGCGGAGCTGCTGGAGGTGGAGCGGCGGTTCCTGGTGCAGCTGAACGCGCGGCTTCTGACGCTCGAGACGCGGCCGGAGCACCGCCGCGGGAGCCAGATCGACGTGGCGCTGCAGTGCGTCATGGTGCTGCCGGACGTGACGCTGCCGCCGCCCGACGACGACAACCAGTTGCTGTTTGAGGATGTGGACGACGTGGAGGTGGTCGTGGAGGACAAGGACCAGACGCAGGTGATCCCTGAGGAAGATGAAGACGACGAAGAGAGCGGCTCGATGACGGACCAGACAGATGAGGACGACACGGAGCTCGACACGGAGATGGAGCTGTCGGTTCAGCTGGATGACGCGCTCGTGAGCAGCAGCAACAGCAGCATCAGCAACTCGGACGGCGAGGACCAAGAAGAGGAAGAAGCCGCCGCCGCCGCCGCCGCCGCCGCCGCCGCCGCTGCTAGTCTGAGCGCGAAGCCAGCGGCGCCAGCGTCGTTGATCAAGTCGGGGTCGTCATCGTCGCGGCATCTGCTGCGTCGCGGCATCAGCGATAGTTTCCGCAACGGATCGATCTTCGACTGCTGCTTCCGCAACATTTGCGTGGAGCTAAAGCCAAAGATCGGGTTTATGCCGCACGGCGCGCTCATCCCGCCCATCAAGGCGCGCGTCTGCCGCTTCTGCATGCACCAGCACTACAAGAAGGCGTCCGGCAAGGTCGAGGAGATCAGCGAGTACTGCCCGCTGGACCTCTTCTCTCGCGACGCGCCTCGTATCCGCCACGCGCTGCGAGCGCTTCAGCGCACGCCCCAGAACAACTTCAAGGTGTTTGTACGCTCCAACAAGGACGAGGTGGTCAACGTGATCACGGGCATGAACGCCGACGCGCTGCCTAAGGGCGCGTCCCAGGCCCGCTACTCGTTCTGTAGACGCAAGCGCATGGGCTTCCGCCACTCGTGCCAGTCGATGGGCTACGAACATGACACAGTGGGAAGAGAGGACGGCGCTAGCGGCCACCGCGATGACTGTGCCACAGATGAGAAGCACAGGAACTGCACGTCGGACGACGACGAACACCTGCTTCCCGATGTGGTGGACCTGCTCACACAAGTGCTACTGCAGCTGGACATCCTCGAGGACCTCAAGCGCCTCCAGATGCTCGACCACATCTCTGTCGACGGCGTTTGGCACATGCAGCGTCTGCTCCAGCTAGTGGAAGCCGTTGCGCCAACTAGTGAGGGCGACAGTGGCGAAGGGCGACCGATTGGCGAGTTGGTGGACGCTGTGCGTGCACAGAGCGGCTCGGACAGCTCCGAGGACGATGAGAACGAGGAGGGGAGTCTGGCGCGCAGCGTGGCGTTCTTGCAGACGGCGATCGAGGAGATCCCAGACCTGCAGTCAGTCATCAAGGGCTCAAGCGAGTGGCAGCGCCTGTCGTTGGGGCAGCTTCGCTCATTCTATGGGCATTTGGAGCAGCGCTTCCAGGTGGCCACGACGCTCAAGGACTGCTCGCTGCTGCTGTGCCTGCGCCGCTCGACGGACGACGAGAAGAAGGCGAGCGGTTCCGGCAAGAAGAAGAAGGTGTCGGAGTTTGACCACTTGATCGAGTACGAGCACCCGGTGACGTTCCGCCACCTCGTCTTCAACTGCGTCGTGGCGATCGTCGACCTGGACGTCAAGTCGCACAAGTCGGTGGGCGACTACTACCGCCTGGACGAGAAGATCGTCAAGCACTACGTGCGCACCGCGGCCGGCGGCAGCTCCGCCACTACCAGCAAGCTAGCGAGCGGACTCGACGGCGAGTGCTGCTACGAGGTGTGAGGCGTCGACCAAGCAGCGAGGGGACCGGACGATGATCACGAGTGTATTTCTATAGCGAGAGGGTCTCAGCTGCTGGTTCGTTCGTCGTGCGCACAGCCATTGGGCCACGAATAACAAGGCGAGCGCTGCCATTTTGATCTGGATCACCGTAAAGTCCATGGATGTCAAAAGTGGGCCAGGAGTGGCTTCAACCACGACAGGAGGGAGACTTCAACCAGACGAGGAAGCGCGAGGTAGGCCGCGAAGAAGGCTAGAGCGGGGCTAAAGCCTTGAACGAATGGGACTGGGTGGCGGGCGCCGTTGATTCTTTTCTTGACGCTTTTTCGTGGGCTTTCGACCGAATAATCGGCTTTCTTCCAGGGATTTCGCTCTGGATCGCGTTGCACTGGACTTTTGACAGCAGCAGAATGCTGCTTGGATGCAAAATTGCACTGGACAGTTGAGCCCCTGGATATCCAGAGCACTATTTTACTTGAAACTCAACAATCCTCGCTATTGAACGATGGTGGTGCATATTGCGGCGGGGATAGAAGTGTGCGCCACGTTGCACTTGATTGCTCAGTCGCTCGCACGCGCATTTAACGGAGCGCCTCGCGTCCCGTTGGCGACGAGAGGACGCCAGCCGCGTAGCTTCCCTCCACGTCCATCTCCCGGGAAGTTCGCGATCTTCTCGGCTCTCCTCATCACGACGTCGCGTCTGCCGCGCCACTTCTTCGCGATCTTTCCAGCGGGCCAAAGCACTGGAACCGGTCGCGCTGACCGAAAGCACCCGAGCACCATCAGCCCCGTTTTAGCGCCTTCGGGGCGGCAAAAACAACCTCACCATGCGCCAACGACGTTCCCATTCGTGTCAAATCACGATTTTCTCATACTATAAAACGATTCTCGTTACCCAAATTGCGAAAAACGGTATTTGGGTGGATAATGCCCTGGCAAAAAGGGCACCCACCAGCGACCTACACGACGATGGTGGCGACCGGATCTGCCACTTCCAAGATCCAATCCAATGCATGCGTGAGCTGCTGCGTGCTACAGTATCACCGTGTTCGCCATGCGCCACGCGGCCTGCCGGCGCGCTACGTGGCCTTGGGCTTCCTCTTGGCGCGCGCCGCCTCGAGCAGCGCCTGCTGCTGCTTCTCGCGCACGCGCGCCGCGTCTCGCTGGAGCACCGCGACCCGCGACGGGTCTGTTGCTCACGCACATGATACAAGACAGACGCAGATCGCTGGTTAGTCAGGGGCTACGCACGTCCGCACTGCACCTACTGTACGAGTACAGTCTGTACTCGTACAGGAGCTGATATAATACAGTATGACCGTGTCGCACTCCGAGCGCTAAACGCGAGCAGCTAGCAGTTCAGACGCGCCATCCACTTCCACGCGCGTCAGGCGCCGCCGCCTTCTCTGCGTCAAGCAGTAGGATGGGGCGGCCCACAGGCGACACACGCTATATAGCGCGTCGTATGCGCGCTGTACGCGAAAGTCGCGGCGCTCAGCCGATCGATCGCCAGATCGCCCGACCGCTCGCCTCTAACGGATTCCCCGCGCGAAAATCGAACGATCGACAGTCGCGACGGTGGCATTCGCACGCCATGACTCACGCGTGCTGAAGCTCCCAGCGCCCACACGACGCGTAAAGCCGCACCGCCGACATATAATACGCCAAGATCGTACCGTTGGCTTGTTGGAGCGACTGGCGACGCGCGCGGGCCGCCGCCCAGGCGCGATACCGCTCGCGCAGCACGTACAGCGCGACGAGTGCGAAGAGCAGCGTCCACCCGTGGGTCTCGAGCGTGTACACGAGCAGCAGCCACGCGTGCTCGACGGGGTGCAGGTACCGGTCGGCGGCGCTGGTGGCCGTACTCGCCATGGTAATCGCCGCGCGCTCTGGAACGGATACGCGACTTGCGGTCGTCAGGTGCGTGCGCTAATTCGGACTCGCTTGCGTTCAGTATTTTGCGAAAAGTGCACTGGAAAAACCGTAAAAAACGCATTTTAGGGACACATCAAGGAGGGGATTTTACAGTAAGGACGCACGTGGGCGGTTATGGCAGTTGGGTGGGGAAAACCGTAACTGCCGCTTTTGTGCAGGTATTTTTTTGCACCCTTTGAGCAAAAACACACGGCTTTCTTCTATGGATTCCACGCCATCATCGCGTATTATCTTGCTTTCAGTATGCGGTTCGCAAGGGGAAAAGATTTTCGTAGAAATAAATCCAAAAAGTGTAAAAAAAATATTCCGGATCTTGAAGAGGCGCGCCGGTCGCCGCATTGTCCTTTTTTCAATGGAAGAAAAGCAGCAAAATGCACTGGACGCATTTATAGATCCCAGAAGAAGAGGAAACGGAGCCCACAGCATACAAAGTTGCAGTGTATTTCAACGTCCGGCGCGGCGATGATCGCTGAATTGCGCCGTCCAGAGCATTCCCAGGAGCTCAACGCGACCGGGGAGCGCCGCTCATTCACTGAACCGCTGGCTGCGCAGCAGAAACAAGAGAGAGGAAGAGAGAACGTCCTGGATCGCGCTGCTCTTCGCGCTGGCTTCGGCCGTGGCGCTCGCGCGGCTCGGCTCGGCGCGCACTCGCAAGCCGCGCCCGAGTCTGCGAGAGCTCGAGCACCTGCACTTTGAGGGACGGCCGCTGGCGCGCGCTGAGTCGAAGGCGCACCGCGAAACGTCGCCCGTGTCGCCAGAAATGCGGAAAGCCCCGGCGCATCCCCTCGCGAGCGGTCCAGAGCATCTTCTTCCTCTTCTGCCGGCCGCTCGCCGGGACGGGGGAGGCGATGGCCCGCTCCGTGTCATTGTGCGATTCCTCGGCCGACTGCTGCTCCATCTGACCGGCGCGCCGCTGCTCATGGTCGATCCGTCAGAGCCAAATCTGCCGCCGATCGCCGTCAACGACGACATGCCCGCAGCCAACAACATGGTCGCCAAAGTCCAGAACGTGTACCCAGTGGTGATGGAGGACAAGATCGACGCGATGGACCTCCACGAGACCAAGGAGATCAGCAACAACACGCCAGAGGACGAGCCAGAGCAGGTGGACGACTGCCAGGAGACGAACACGGCGCCGAATGACGTGTTCTTCGACGGCCTGCAGTTCTACAAGATCCTCACTAACGTGGGGCGGAGCGCCGTGCAGTCCGCGGTGGACACTGCCGTGGCGCGGGCCACGCAGTCCATCGTGGCCCAGCGCCCGCTCCCGCAGAGCACGCGCCCCGACTCGATCGCCTTCATCCGCGAGCGCTACCCGGACTTCATCTGCCTGCTGCCGACGGCCACCCATCCGACAAGAACCAACAGCAGCGGCACCAGCCACGTTTTCCCCCGCCGCCCGCACTCGGACTCGTTCCCGCCGCGACTGGATCTGCTCTCAGCGCTGCTCCTGTCCTCATCGTCGTCGTCGTCTTCTACCGGATCTTCCTCGACGCACCGACCGCCAGTCAAGGGCGCCAAGGAGGACGGGGAGCGCGCGGGCAGCGAGCAGGTGCGCCGTGCCGCCGCGCTCGCGTCCCCGCGCGCCAAGCTCGACGGCGGCTTCCTGCGCGTCGCTTAGAAGATCATCCGGACCATTTTTATGCGCGTCCGCCCTTATTTTAGAGTAAAAACATTGGACTCACTGTATTAGACAACACCTCGTTCGAGCAGCAGAACGACGATTTAGCTATCACACACCTATAAATAATCGAGAATCTTTCGTTTTTTGCCATGTAAAAGCATCCTACTGTACCCTTCAGTTATGTCGTAACCACTGGTTACGCGCGCCCCGCCCCTCTGCGATTACGGTTACGCCGGGTACCCCGCGTCGCGCTCCCTTCAGGCGCACCCTGGGCGTTCCCATACTCAGTTCTATATAAAATTTGCGACATGGCGCCCATGCCGCCGCCTTCAAGCGCGCATGACGACGCGCCGCCGCTGCGCGTGCCCATCCATTTCCAGTGCCCGCTGTGCTTCGACGTGCTGCGGCGCCCCATCTTGCTCCCGTGCTGCCGCCGCCACCTCTGGTACGCCCTGTTCCTCTTAGCGTAACCCTTATCGTGTGTCTTGTGAACGACCGACGGACTAACGCGCGCTGTTCCGCAGCATGGAGTGCTTTGAGCGCGCGCTGGAGCTCACGAGCGTCAACTGCGGCTTCTGCCGCAGGCGCATCGTGGGGTTCGCGCGCACCAATCAGAACAAGGTGCGCGTTCCTAGCGTTAAGCGCCGTCAAAAGTGACGTAACCTGACCTGGTTCACTCACATCCAACACAGGTGGACGAGGCGTTGTGGCGCGCGATCCGGGCGCAGTGCCCGTTCCTGAAGGACGCGGCGGACGAGATGGAGGACGTGGCGCCGCTCATCGAGTTCGTGGACGAGGACGCGCCGCCGCTGCACTCGCAGGGCGAGGACCACCCGACGACTGAGCCGAGCGACTCGAACGTTGACGACAAGCGGAAGCCCAGCAACGAGGCGCGGCCCGGGGAGATCAAGGCCTTCTACGAGCAGCAGCTGCGTGCGCACCACACGCGGCAGCGAGAGGACGAGCAGCGCGCGCTGCAGCAGACCATGGCGTTCCTCGAGGCGGACCCGGAGTACCAGGCGTCGTCGACGTCGCAGGCCAAGAGCGGGAGCAGCACCAGCGCGCCCATTTTCAGACCAATCCCGACCACGTCGACGGCGACTAGCGGATCGATCGCTTCGAGGCGGCGGCATGTTGCTGGTAGCTCCGCGCTGAGGTCACGCGGGGGGCGCAATGGCCCAAGCCACCGGCCGTTGACGCGATCAAAGTCGCAAGTCGACTCGGTGCGTGGGACGATTCTCCGTACGGTGGCGAGCAACTTGGCGGCGACTAACCAACTGGCGTGAACGTGTGACGCAACAGAAGCAGCAGCGGCTAGACCTGTTCCTCACGCCGTCGACGATTGTGACGCGGTCCATGACACCGGACCCGACGAGCGACGCCGAGATGCCCACCGCTTGCGACCTGAGCGACGAGGAGGAGCACCCGCATAAGCAGCAGCAGCGGCGGCGGCGAGAAAAAGACGAGTCGGCGGCCGTCACGTCGTCCCTGCGAACGCGCAGTCAGACGCGGACCCACGAGCAAGAAGCCATGCTCATCACGCGGCGCAACCACTACCCGCGGAGTTCCTCGCACAGCCCGAAGCGCCACGCGCCATACGCCAGTAAGCCGCTGTTCCAGACCACACTCGTCGCTCGAGCGCATAGTAGCGGCCATGACGATGGAGAGGATGCGAACACTCACATTCGCACCGCGCGACGCGCCAACTCGGCGGACGGCGCGCCTGGACATCATCTCATGGTGTCGACGACGCCCGCCAAGAACTGCAGGAATAAGATGCTGACACGGCAGGGCAGTCGGCGCGCGTGGAAGTGTCCGCGGTGCACGTTCGAGAACACGTGCTTCGACAGTCGGTGCAGCATGTGCCACAGCGTGCCGCCGGCGTCGGCGTACACGCCGCTCTGACGCGCGCGCTTGGCGTCTATAGTAGTTATCAGAACCCACCGGATATGCCTGTTCTGGGCCCATTTATTCCTCGACCGCTTGGTGGTCCAACACGAGACAGTTACCGCTCGGAGGCTAGTCGTGCTTTCGCTTTGGCTGTTTGCCCCTGAAGACCCATCGAGTCACGCGAGTGGCAACGGCGACGCTCAGTAGCGTGGTCACCAGCAGCGCCAGCGCGAGGTGCCATGGGGTCGCCGTCGCATCGAACAGAGCCTGTTGAGGTGCACGCATCGTCAGCGACCGGATCCAGGGCTCATTGTAGGGGGGGGGGGGGAGGCTAGGCGCACATCCACCTGAATGAGCTGTCGTCGCGCCCCGTCGTGTGGGGTGACGACCGTCTGCCGCCACTGGAACTTGCCATCGCGCGCCACCTCGAGCACCCTGTCGAACAGAACGTCAGTGGTTCAACCCCGTGACTGTCGCGGGAGTGGCCATGAACCTCACCCGTAGTTCCGCCCAAGGAAGACCCAGTCGAACGAGACGCGCCACGGCGCGCGGTGGAAGATGGCGTCAACCTGATCGATGACGCTCTGTGGGACAAGCGACGCCAAACAGTCCAGCGCCAAGTCGACGACGGGCGTCAGTCGCGTGATTAACACGTAGAACGGAATCAGCTTGACGTCCTCAATGGTCGTCGAGCCGTTCGTGACCCCGCTCGTGATGAGCTGGTCAACGCAGCGCGAGGTCGACGAGTCGCACACGCGCGAGTGGGCCATCATGTGGACGTCGCCACCGACCAGCAAGCGCACGGTCGGCGCATCCGATGACGCGCTTGCGTCTTTTGGACCAACCAGCAACTCGAACAGATCCTCGAGGCCGGCGCGTTGCTCGGCCAGCCCCGGATACGTCTCCTTCTCGACCATGTACGCAATGCCCGCCGACAGCGACGAATGGAAGAAGAGGGGGAGGTTGGACAGCACCACCGGCACAACATTGCTGCCATCATCGCGCTCTTGGCGCCATGCTTGGAGAGCAGAGGCTAACGCGTCGCGTTGCGCAGGTCCGATCAGTTGGGTGTTGCTGGTTTGTTCGTCGTGGAGGAACGCGCGGTCGAAGCGCGCGTCCAGGAAGAACAGTCTCAGCGCCCCCACTTGGACGGAGAAGTGCATTGGCAGCGCCCGCACAATCTCATCCAACGGCTGCGACAGGAAGTCGACGCTCGACCACGGCACGTCGCGCTGGAGCTGGTACTGGAACTCGTAGAACACCTGCAAGCCCGCGCGGTAGTGCAGCGTCAGCTCAAAAAGCAGCGCGCGCTCGTCGCTCGGTAGCGACGCGTTCGTCAATCCCTGGAACGCGCGGCTCACTCGTTCGCGGTTGAGGTTGTTGGCGACCTCGTGGTCGTCGGGTAGCATCCAGTGCGCGCCCAGACGCAGCACGCGCTGCAGCACCGGCCGGCCAAAGGTGGCGCGGTAGATCACTCGAAACGCGTCCACCAGTCGCCGGTAGCGCTTGGCAACGGCGGTTGCATTGCTGATGGCAACAATGGGCAGCGGGTCCAGTGGGATGCGCGCGTCGCCCGCGTCCACGTACACCTGGTCGCCAACGTGCGCGACGCCAAAATGCGTCGGCGACCGCTCGGCGTCGCGCGCGAGCTCCAGCCACAGTGCGTCGTCGTGGTCATCCACAAACCGGTCGCACGACACCGCCAGCACGTGCACATCCTCCTCCTCCGCGCCGTCTGGCGCCGTCCGGAAGCGCACGCGGTCGAGTTGATCCCCTGCGCCAGCTAGAGCAGCAGCGTCGGCGTCTTCCGCGTCGCCGCTCCACCGGAACTCGACGACGTAGCGCGTTGACGGCCGTAAGTGGTCCAGTTGCACTGCGCGCGGATGGCTTTGATCACCTCCTGCCATGTCTACGGCCACATTGCGGTCCAGGACGAACGCAACCTCGCCGTTCCCACCTGCAGACGCAGAGTCGGCCGACCGAAAGACGCGGAGGTGCAGCACGTCGCTCGCCGGCTGCGGCGCGTCGATCAGCACGCGCGCACTCGTCTGCGCCACGTCGCCCACCGCCAGCAACAGACGCGCCGCTTCGCCATCCAAAGCCGAGGCGCAGGCGACGCCCGCGGCCCACAGGAAGGACAGCAGCAACGCCGTCATTGTCCCCAATGTGATTATGGAAATGGTCGGGTTGATGCTGAAGGCGATGGTGGTGTGCTCCACAAGAGCTGGTGTGGTTCACATGAAGTGGTGTGTGACACGCTAATCTAGACCCAGTACAGTAGTCACCCTCCTCATCGTCTCGCCCTTTCGCTTTCGTGTCACGGTGATGCTGCGTGTGTGGCGCACTTTTATAGGATGAAGAGAATCTAGGTTGAGCTACAGTACGTGCGTTTCACCATAGTGAACACAAGTGATTTCACGCCAGCGGATCGATCTAGAAACAAATGCACAGCTGGCCATAGCGCTACGTTTTCATTTACAAATTCCAAGTCTAAAAGTGGCCACGTGACATCAACGCGGCGCGAGCATGACGCCAACCATCACCTTCAACTCAATAAATACTTGACATTCATGCAGCTCCTGCCTCTCTCCATCGCGTCCGCCGCCTTCCTGGATCGATTGACGACTCGCCAGGCCGAGAATATGATTTCTCATGGCTCGGACGCAACGTCTACAGCCTCCCTAGCGCCCTACAGATTCACGCCACGCCACATTCATAGATACACCTCTGCTCATCCAGCATGCTGGACAGACACACCGCCTTCCCTTCATCTGTAGTTGTTGCCGCCGTAGCCGTATCGTGATGACCGGCCGGCGCTCCGTGACCGGTCCATGGGCATGGAACTCGAGTGATAGAAACCACGTCTCGGCCCTGACGGCGTCGTAGACGGCGGCCCGCCGTTGTTGTGGAAGCTCGAGCGGTACGGAGGGAAGTGCTTCACGTCGAGGCTGCTGCTGTGCCTCCACGACGGTCTCCCAGGCGGGAAGCGGCCGAATGGAGACGCTCCATCAGCGCTGTTGGCTGGGCTGCCGCCGAAGCGCGGGTCGCCCACGTCCCAATTGGACTTGCGCTTCCTTCGCCGCTCGGCGCGGCGGCGCTCCTCCTCCGTCATGGTTGCCGGGTCGCGCTCAAGGCTGCGCTTTCTGCTCTCACGCTCGCCATTAGCGGCGCGTGTCTCACTGGTCAGACTGCTGCTGCTGCTCGTCTTGACCAGTGTCGCGTCGCTGCGCTTCTCCTCCGCAGCGGTCGGAGAGGACTTGACAGCGTTTTTCGGCGCTGGAACGGATTCTGCTGCTGATGAAATGCTACAGCCCGAGTCGGTCGACGTGCTGCTCGTCGGCGGTGACTCGTCCTCTTTCGCCTTGGCAGACGGACTGATGGACGCCGCCGCCGCGCTCGGACTGCTGCTGCGCTCAACAGGCGGCGAAAGATGCGACGCCTCCGCGTGCAGCGGCGTCTTAACGCGCAGCCCCTCGGCCTCTCCTGTGTCTGTCCCTGTCGAAGGCTCAGCCGTAGATGAGGCCTCCACTGTCGTTGTTGTCGCCGCTGCTGGCGTCGTATCCGCCTTCTCGGCGTCACCTGTGCTCTCAGTCGCCGTATCGGGCGCCTCGATTGCCTGCTCTTTGCATTCCGCTGTCACCTCGCCCTCCGCGGTCGCCTCGGACGCATCCTCCCCCTCAGGCGTCTCCTCCTTCTCGCTGGCAGCGTCCTGCAGGTGCGCGCTCCAGAGCTGGATCCAGCGCTTCTTGGGCGTCAGCTTCCGCCCAAACGCCGCCGACACCTCGGCTCCCGACGACGGGGACGCCACCTTGAGCCTCCGACCCTTGCTCTTGCCCTCGCCCTTGCTCTTCTTGCCCTTGGGCGCCTTGGGCGCCGGCGCCTGCTCCATGCGCTCGATACTGGCGATGATCTGCGCCATCTTGCGCTCCTCGCGGCTCATGGCTGCTCCACGTGCCCCGCGAGCGCCCCACCTGTCGTAGTCCCTAGATACCGACGTCGGCCGCTTCGAGTGGTCGCAGAGGCTCGTGAAGGCGCGCCCTGCGATGCGATGGGGAGCGGGAAAGTCGCCGACACTTCGCTCCAAAGCAAACCCGCCGCGTGCTTTTCCCGAGTGATAAAGCGCAAACAAAGAACAAAAGCGGCGGCCCCCCCTCCCAAAATGAAAAACCTCGCATGCAAACGCAAAACACCTCAAGTGTAGTGGATAAAAACCTCAAGCCGCGTGACAGAAAACCCACAACAAAGTGTAGAGGAAAAAAAAAACCCTAAACCGACCCGTAGCGCGTCGTCTGTCCGTGAGGATCTTTACCTCCTGTTTACGGTTAGTGTGGACCACGCTATACACACAGTTAATTGACCATCATTCCAACCAACTTCAACTCCATGTGGGGCTGTCAACCGCCCACCACTACTGTCAATAGCCCACCATAATGAAAGCGAGACACTTGCTCACTCTCCATCGCTACCAGTACAAAATACGTTGCATGTATCGTACCGCCCGCCCTACCGAGCGCCCTTCCTCCCTACTCGCACTCGGGCGACGCCGCGCCGCTGTAGCTGTAGCTGTACCCGCCGCTGTCCTCCTGCTGGTCGGCACCGTTGCCGCTGAGGTGTCGGCACAGCCACTCGCTCTGCACGCGGCTCTTCTCCTTCTCAAGCTGTTCGATATCGCGGCGGTACTCGTCCACCTGCATCTTGTACATTTGCAGCTCGCCCTCCATCGCCCGCATCTGGCTCTGCTTGCCCTTGAGCGTCTCCTTGTACACGACGAGCTGCTCGGCCACCTCGGCACCCGGCTGCCGCGCCAGGATGGTCTTGAGCTCCACGTACAGCTTCTCCTTCTCGAGGATCAGCAAGTCCTTGGTCGTGGTCTCGTCGTATTTGTGGATGAGCTTGCGCTGCAGCTGCTGCAGCTTGCGCAGCATCTCGAAGCGCTTCGGGTCGCTGCCCTCGAGCTTGCGCCACCGGTGCACGTTCAGCGGGTGGTCCAGCTCGTCCGACAGCGCGCGGATCTTAGTCTTCTCCTCCAACAGCTCATTCTCGAGCCGGAACAGCTCGCGCTGCAGCGAGTCCTCGTGCCCAAGCTGGTTGCTGCTCGCCTCCTTCTCGAACGCCAGCGCGTGGATGCGCTTCTGCAGCTCCGCGATCTCCTTCTGTTTGTCCGCGAACTGGCACTGGCCCTTGGACAGTGTCGACTTCTGGATCTTGATCTTCTCGTAGAGCACGTTCAGCTCCGTGTTGCGCTGGATTAGCTGCTGGCGCAGTGTGCCACGGTCGTGCACGACGCCGCCGAGCTCCTTGGCCTGCCGCTGCTTCTCCTCGTCGGCCTCCTGGATGATCTTGCTCAGCTTGGTGATCTCGAGCTCTTGGTTCAGGATGATCTGCTCGGACGACTGGATCTGCTTCTTGATGCGCAGCAGCTCGTTCTTAAGCACCTCCTTCTCCTTGTCCACCTTGTGGTGGTCAAAGTGCTCCTTCACGAGCGAGTGGTCCTTGGACGTGATCTCCTCCTTGAGTTGCTCGATCTGGTGGTTCATGATCTTGAACTTGCGCTTCATGGCGCCGATCTCCTCCTGGCTCTCGATCAGCTGCTTGCTGTACACGTTCCGGTCCGTGCGCACGGCCTCGTACAGATTCTGCTGCTGCTTGAGGCGGCTCTCGCTCGCCACGATCTTCTGCTGCAGCGACGCGATCTGCAGGTCCTGCAGCTTGGCCTCCTCCAGCGCCGTCATGAACTTCTGCGTCGCCTGCGTCGCCTCCTTGTCGTACTTCTCGCGCTCGACCACGAGATGCTGGATGTGCGCGCGCTGCCGCTTCACGTGCGCCTTGAGCCCGTTGATCTCGTTCTGCAGACTCTTGAGCGTGTTCTCCTTGATTTTCATCAGGTCGAACGTCGCCTGCGACCGGTCTGTCGCCTTGACTAGCATCTTGTTGAGCACCTCGCGCTCGCGCAGCATCTCCTCGAGTTTGGTCGCCATCAGTTCGCTCTGCTTCTTCTCGGCCTCGAGCTCGCGGTTGATCAGGTCGTCCAGCTGCAGCTTGGTCTTCTCCTTGTCCGTCTCGCACGCACTGCGCTTGCCGTCCACGTCCACGAGCTGTTCCATGGCCAGCTCGATGAGTTTCTCGATCTTGGCAGCCTCGCGCATCGTCTCCTGGATCTGCAGTTCCTTGGCGCTCAGATCCTGCTCGGTCAGCGCGTTCTCCTTGTGCAGGTCGACGTTTTTCTGCCACTGCAGCTGCATGGCCTCCGTCAGCGAGTGGGTCGTGCGGAACAGCGCGTCGTACTGCTTCAGGTACTTCTCCATTTTCTGCTTGGTCTCGCGCATGCCGAGCTCCTGGTTGCGCAGCGTGTCCTCGTTCTCCTTCTCGAGCGCCTCCTTGGCCGTCGCCTCGAACTACAGACTCTCCAGCGACTGCTTTAGCGTCTTGAGCTGCTTCTCCAGTGTCCCCTTTCGCCGCACCTGCTTCTCCGCGTGGCTCTGCTTCTCCTGGATCTCTGACGTGGTTGCGGCCAGCGCGTCTTCGAGCCGGGCGTTCTTGGCCTCCTCTTCCTGAAGCAGTGCGAACAGATTCGACGTCTCCTGTCTCAAATCCTGCAGCGACGTCGTCTTGGCCTCCACGTCCCGCGCGTACTCCGCGCGCTTCCGCTTGAGACTCGCGATCTGCAGCTCCTGCTCGTCCGTGAGCACCAGTCCGCTGACCTCGCCGTTGGAGGTCGACGTGGGCATCGACATCTTGGACAGCTCCTCCTGCAGCAGCGCCAAGTTGCTGCGCAGGTCGTTCACCTTCTGCTGCTTGTCCGTCTCGAGCTGCTGCGACGTGGCAATCTGCTGCAGTACGGCATCCAGCTCGAGCTTGGCCATCTTCTTCTGCGCGAGCGCCTCGTTCTCCTCCTCCTGGTCGCGCATCATGGCGTCGCGACTCGCCTGGATCTCGCCCAGGATCTCTTTCGTGCGCTGCACGAGCCGCAGCTCGTTCTCCTGGGACTTGACGAACGCGTTCAGCAGCTTCTCGAGCTCCGTCTTGTACAGCGAGATGGACTCCGGGATGTGGGCCAGCACTCCCTCCATCTCGGCGATCACGCTGGCGCTCGCGGCGGCTGCAGCGGCCGTCTCGGCATCCGATAATACGAGGATGCCGCCATCGGCGACTGGCGCTTGGGGCGTTGACAGAACGTTGGAAGTGCTCGCGTTCATTGCGACGTGCCTCGTAGACCCCAGCTGCGCCTTCGAGAGGGTGGCGCTAAGCCCGGAAGAAAGCGACAATCTCGCAATCAAGCTGCACGAGAGAGGAGAGCCCAGTCGTTTCAAGGCTGCAGGGTCGTCGCCGCGCTTCACTAATGTTCTCGACACAAATAGCCCCAAGGGGTCCACTGGGTTGCATCACTATTATTCTCAACAACTGGGCGTTATCTACAGCCAACGCATCGCCTCCAGCACATCACACTGTTCTGCAAGACACCTCACTGAGACAGGCATGTGCCATGCGAACTGCAGCGGGTTGGTGTTGCTACATTGTCTGCTCCGATCTCAGCGGCACATCCAGCATCGCGCTGCGGGGGAAGCGGCACATCACTCTCAAGTTCGTTATTCTCGACACTAACGTCGTCCCAGTACTGCTTGCGAAGACATTGCAATCAAATAAAATGAAGCCAGCTACTCTCTGACCCCGAGAAGCGTTCGTTGTGTGCAAAATCAACATCAAAGGACTCGGAGCACCGAACGCGAACGAGATCGAATGTGATTTCCAGTGGCATACATACCTCTGTCGGTCCGGGCCGTGTTCAGCCCAAAGGTCGCTCCACACTAAGCAATTATGAGCTCTCTTGCCCGACCATTACCATGGATAGCAGGCTTCTGACGTCGACGGACGACTGGACAGCGTGTCGATGTCTGCAGGCATTCGACAGCTGGAGTTAGCGTCGAATGTGCTTTGGCTGACCCGGAGGGCCTGGTGGCTCCCTGTGGCGCGATAAGTAAACTTCGATGCGCATAGATGCGCCTTGTAGCGCGGTTTATTCTGACTGTATTTCCATTCTATCAGATATGAGGACTAAACTGTTGGGGAGAACTTCAACTTGACGTTGTTAAGTAGAAAAACGTCCGCATCAGATGGACACAGGTGGACGGTAATCACCAAGATCCAGGTCCATGCGGTTCTTGCGGAGCACATCCACGCTACATCACGGCGTAGCAACACTCGTGTTGGCTGATGCGAAAGCATCGGAGCGAGGGAATGAGTCTACTCGCGAAGAACACCAAAGCCGAAGCGAACCGATCCTTTCGCGACGAGGAACGAGCCAAGCTCGGAGCCAAGCTCGAATTGATTCTCACTCCAATTCGAGGGTGGCTAAATAAAACTCTCTTTATTCGGGGGATAAATAGGTGCAGGCATCGAAGGGCATCCGCCTTGCTCCAGCTCTGCACCAGAAGCAAATGCTTTCGCCGGGCATCACGGCCGTCCATTACGCCTCGAAGCGAGCAGCTCCCTCGCCACTTGCTCGAGGAGCTGGACCAGCGTCGGCGATGTTGCGCCAGGCGCCGTCTCCAGGCTCTCGGCAGCCGGCGACCAGACTGCAACTCGCAGGCGCGGCCTACGACTGGGTGACATGCCTCTTTGTCGCTGGCATGGTCTACTCGCAGTTTTTCGGGGTCATCTCCAGCTCGGTCGACAAGACGCTGGCTGTCTCCTTCGGTCGTGACCCCGCGCTTGGGCCGTTCGACACGCAGAAGACAAACGACGTGCCGTACTCCGACCGCGTCGTCGTATGCCTGGCCAGCAGAGACAACTACCAGCCCACCCTACTAAGCAACGTCATCTACTCGTCAGCGTCTCCTCCAACCGTCCTCGATACACTGGGCGTTTCCGTGAGCGGCTATCGGATGATTCCTCGCACCGGTGGGTCGCTCGATTCCATCATTTATGACCACTACTCACATGTATGCCGCACTTTGGCGTCGACAAAGGATGGCATATTCGATGCCTGTCAGAAACTCGGCTACCACGTGATGAAGACCGGCCTTCGCATCGTCGACGGACCCGGAAGCAACACGACGGTGCTGATCAGTGACGCGCTGCCGATACTGATCATGCCGTTTTGGGACAACGCACCAGGCGCTCGCTATGCAGTTCCAGGCTCGGACGGCAACGCATGCGTCCTCCGGGTGTCGGGCAAGTACTCGGACGACGCTAGTGCTATGACGCTAGTTCGAGGAATGGATCGGTCGGTCCGGGAGAAGAAGACAGCCGAGTGGCTGCGCCAACCCGGCGGTCGATGGCGCAATGGTTGGTACGAGGACCTCGAGGGGACGGCGTGGTATTCGGACGTCGCGACCTCGAAATACGGTTGGAAGTCGCTCCCGAGCGCGCGCTACTTCGATACGCTGACATCAACCGAGGTCGACTGCTCGTGCTCTGCGGCGTGCGACACGGAGACTGACAGGTTTCACTGGGGCTCACACTTCACCATTGTCGCGGTCACTTCTCGCGTCACGAGCATTGTGATTTTCAACGGCACGCAATACGGAATCTTCTGGTATGAGGCGACGTCCGCGCTGGCGCTAAGCAGCAGGTACGACTGGAGAGCCGCACTTGCCAACGTCTCAACCGCTGTCCTCATCTCTCGGTGGGCGGTTGCCCTACTCACTCTCCACCAAGGCTTCATGCACGGCCGATCTGCACTCTACCACACCGGGATCGGAGCATTGTCCAACTCCTGGAGCTTCCAGTGGTTACCCATCCTGTTGCTTCCGCGGCTCAACATGACGCTCACGGCCTTCTTCTCCGTCGGATGTGCGTTCCAAGGCTAGCAGCTCGCCTTCTCCGAGACGTGGTTCGACATGTACCCTGCCATCACAGAGCTGACGCTGCTCTACTACAGCGTGCTCAACACTTTGGCAAAGATCGTACGACGACGAGTGACCGACGCGCTGTTCGCACCCACGATCCTGCTCTTGATCTCTCTCCACTTCTTCAGAGACTCTCTTGGTCTATGGAGGTGGCTGGAGATTGCCGACAGATTCTTGCCCACGCTGGTGACGTCCGACGAGATGACACAGTTGCGGCTTGGCGACTTCTTCTCCACCAACATCGCATTACGTCTCAATGGCGGGATCACGAGTCTGTTCATCATCAAGCTCGCCATTCTCGGCGTTAGCTTGATATCGTTGGTGCTCTCACGTCCGCTCCCAGTCCAGAGAAACGTAGCCAGCTCCCTGTCAGGCATCGAGACGGCACTGGCCACTCGCGCGAACAATGTTGCAGGTCTCGGGCGATCACACGTCTACGAGATCCAACGAGACGGATCGCTAGTCGCGGACGTAACCAGCAGCGCGGTCTTCTCCCCCAAACGTGACCAAGTCCATCCCTCCGGGCTGCTCGCGCTCAACAGCTACGAGCTCGTCCGCCTCGGGTTCGTCGTGTACGGTGACGAGTACTTGATCTCGATGGACGACTGGGATCGCGTGTCCATGCTGGCGGGGTTTCGGCAGCTCTACCACTTGTGGAACCACCGCGTCATCGTGTTGGAGCTCCAAGCGTCCACAGAGTCGCCGTCGCTGGTGGAAGCGAGCCAGAACCCAAGGCTGATGCGCGTCGACGCGCCCGAACTGCAGCGTATCAGCATTTGGGCGATTTCCGCGCGTGCGATAAAATGTTAGCAGCAACTTGCTGCTGACAGGCGCCAACAATCTCAACGCCACACACCGACACAAGGCCGTCTCGCTGCGGTTCCGGTTCGGTACCTGAGCGGCTTCGTCGTCGTAACTGAGGGCGCGGCGGGCAACGCTGGGGTGGACTTTTATCTAACGGATCGCACAACATATCAACGAAGGCGAAGCCATCCTCGCTCTCGCCATCCCCGGCGTCAGCTAGGCACTGATGGCACTGAATCCGAAACCTTCGGGCTTGAAGCTCACCAGCGCTCGTCGTTCGTGATGGATAGGAGCGATGACCCGGCACTGAAACAAGTAGGCGGTCTTGAGCTGCCGTCACTACGACTGGCCCAATCCGTTGTCGTGTCTGGAATCCGATCTGCCGCGGTGTAAAATTAAACTACGGCTGATGTCCTCCGGGACGAAAATAGTCCCGCGAGTTTCCGTCACCATTTCCGACCCGTTCTGCTCGTGGCGAGACCGCATGCACGCTTTGACGACGCGATGGTGGCGCCTCTAAGCGTGGCCACCCGCTCTCGTCTCGGCTCGGGGCCTGAGCCGGCGCTGCTTGGTCGGCGACCAAGACCAGCGCGTACTCGTCTTCAGCTTGCCAGCATCCTCTACAACTGGGGAACATGCCTCATCATTGCTGGGATCACCTGCTCGCAGTTCTGCGGCATGATCTCCAACTCCATCGACAAGACCGTCTACTCCTCGTTCGGCCGCGACCCGGAGCTCGGACCGTTCGCGACGGGCAAGACCAACGACGTGCCGTTTGCGGACCGCGTGCTCGCGTGCGTGCGAGGCGAGGACAGATACGCGCCGGTGCTGCTCAGCGATCTGCTCAAGTCAAACGATGGCGTGGACGCTCAAGGGACCTCCTCTGTCGCTGGCTACCGCGTCATTCCCCGCGACGGCGCGACGCTCGACCCGAGCGCGGTCGCGTACTATACTCGGGTATGTGAGGTCTCGTCCACGACCACAAGCGGCATCTTCGACGCCTGTCGAGCGCTCGGATACGACGTGGTGACGGACGGCCTCCGCGTTGTCCACGGTGTCGACAGCGACGTCACGCTGCTGGTTCGCGACGCGCTGCCAATGCTCATCATCCCGTCGTGGGACAGCGCTCCCGTCGCACGGTACGCGTTCCCGGGCTCCGACGGCAGCGCGTGCATCCTGCACCTGTCGGGCAAGTACGGCAGCAGCAGCAGCAGCCCGTTGGCGCTGGTCCGCGGCATGGACCGACCAGTTGTCGAGCAAAAGACGGCCGAGTGGCTGCGTCGCCCGGGCGGGCAGTGGCGCGACGGGTGGTATCAAGACTCGCACGGGATGAAATGGTACTCGTTCATCACGCCGTCGACCAGCACGTGGCGATCGTTCCCGCCAGCTCGGTACTTCGACGCACTGGCAAGGAGCGAGCTCGACTGCACGAGCGCCGCCAATCCTTGCAAGGAACCCGGGGAGGTGTTCCGGTGGGGCCGCATTTCTCCGTCCTGGCGACCAAGGTCCACGACATTGACATCGAAATCTACAACGGCACACAGTTCGGCGTCTACTGGTCTGAAGGAGCGGTGGTGACGGCCATACGCAGCGACTACGACTGGCCGACTGCGCTCTCCAACTCGATCGTAGCGCTTCTCATCTTCCGGTGGATCGTCGCACCGATTGCTCTACGGCAGGGATACCTTGAGGGCAGGAGCAGGCTTCAAACCGCCGGCATCGGCGTGCTGTCCAACTCAATCGGCTTCATCTGCGTCCCGGTACTGCTGCTGCCGCGCCTCGCCACGACGCTGACCGCCTTCTTCTCGCTCGGCTGCGCGTTCCAGGGCCAGCAGGTCGCCTTCACCGACACCTGGTTCGTCGTCTACCCGGCCATCACGGAGCTCTTGCTGCTCTACTACAGCGTCATCAACACGCTCGCCAAGGTGCTGCGGCGAAGTCAGCGACGCGCTGTTCGCGCCCACCATCCTGGCGCTGACGGCACTGCACGTGATGCGACTGCAGATCGCACAATCTCCGTGGATGGGCGTCGCCGACGGGCTCGTGCCCACGCTCGTGACCTCCGACGAGATGACGCACTTGACGGTGCGACAGTTCTTCGCGTTTGACATTGCGCTGCGCCTTAACGGAGGCGTCACGAGGCTCTTCTACCTCAAGCTCGGCCTCCTCAGCGCGAGCGTGGTCCCGTTGATACTGGCGCGACCGCTGCCGGCAAGAAGGGACGTGGGCGCGCGGCTGTCTGGCATTGAGAAAGCGCTGGCCATCCGCGCCAGCAACGTCGCGGGTCTCGGTCGCTCGCCCGTCTACGAAGTTGTGACGAGCAGCAGCACAGTCGACAACGTCATCTTCGTCAAGACGGAGCGCGTCCAGCCCGTCGGAGACCTCGCGCTCAACGCCTACGAAGTCGTGAGGCTCGGGTACATCGTGTACGGCGGCGAGTACTTGATCTTCATGGACGACTGGGACCGCGTGTCCATATTGTCGGTCGTCCAGCACTTGTACCACTTGTGGAACCACCGCGTCGTCGTCTTGGAGCTCCGCGCGTCAGGGAAGTCGCCGTCCGTCATGGAAGCCGTCGAAGGCCTGACGCTATTGCGGGTGGACGCGCCGGAACTGCAGCGCGTTGGCGTGTGGCGGATCTCGTCCTGCTCTCTCAGCTGCTGACCGGGCACTGGAAGTGATGGAAGAAGCCAAGGACTCTATTCACAATCTATGATACCTTCCCTCCCCTTCCTCCTACTTTAATAGGACGGACACTTACACTTCACCTAGCTGCTTTGGCGCTGGAGAGCGGCGAGCTCTTCCTGCAGCCCCAGAACATACTTGGCCACTTCGTCGCGCGAGCTGCACGAGTTGAGGATGAGCTCCCGCATAGCCAGGCGCGCCGAGTTGACCTTAGCGTCCGAAGCCGACGGCGTGAACAGCGAGTGGCGCACCGAAGGCGCGGCCGGCGCCTGCTTCGGCGGCATGGGCAACGGCGACGCGAAGTGGCCGGCCATCGATATGTTGGCGCTCGGCGCGAACTCCGTGTGGCGGCGCTTCTTGTTGCGCGGAGACGTGGACGCCGCCTGGCTGTTGTACGACGACACGGCCGCCATCGGCGGAGACACCGGGCGGCGCACCGGCACAACCTGCTCCTCCGCCTCATACTGAGGCGACTGGGGAAGCTGCTGCTGCTGCTGCTGTTCCGGCTCGGCCGCAAGGCTGGCGCGAAGGCCTACGCGCTTGCTGCCGCCCGCGCGGATGTGGACGAGCACATAGTCGCCCATCTCGCCGTTGCCCGCCTCGTCGGCCAGCATGACCGCGTGCATGCGGAAGACCTTCTTCTTGGCCGCCACGTCGGTCGCGCGGCTGTAGCACGTGGCAGTGATGTAGCGCACGATCGGCTGCTTCTTGGGCAGCCCCGTGACAAAGCTCATCTTGCGCCACTCGAACTCCTTGCTGGGCTCCTTCTTGCCCTTGGCCGCCTTCTTGCCGCCCTCGGGTGCCTCCGCCAGCTTCTTGACCTTGCGCGGGAAGCCGAACGAGCCCTTCCCGAGCAGCCGCGCACACTTGAGGAAGTACATGCACGACACGGGCTGGCTGTAGATGAATTCGGGGTGCAGCGGCACGCCGCGCGGGTCCACGCCCAGGTCGTACAAGGGGATCTCGCTTGCGCTGTCCTTGTTGGCGAAGATCTCGTGGTACTGCGCAGCCGACGGCCACGGCGTCTTGTCCTCGTCGTCGTCGTCGTCCGTCTCCTCCACCGCCACCGGGGCCGGTTCGCTCCGCAGCGGAGGAGACACGTACTCGCCCTGCTCGGTCGTGCGCTGCCGCAGAGGGGAGAGCCGCGGCTCCCCGCGCTTCTGCGACGCCAGCAGGTCGGACAGCGCGGGCAGCAGCATCGACGAGGACGCCGGACGCGCCAGTCCCGCGAACGCCGTCGACGCGGAAGCCGCGCTCTCGCACCGCGGAGACAGCGGGCGCTTGCGGCGGATGAGCTGGAACTCGGCCGGGCGGAAGCCGTCGGCGCCCTGCGAAAACTCCATCGCGTGTCGGCCTTTCTCTGTACGAATTCCTATACAAAACACGCAGGCAGACGGTCGACTTGTGTCGGAGCGGGCGAGTCAGTGAATGCGGGCGGCGAGTCGAATCTCGCGCTTCTCGCTGGGTGAAAAAGTGCGGAGAGGAGTGATGGTCGCTCCTTATTTTTCCAAACAAAACAAAAGCTCTGCGGGGAGCAACACGGAGGGCCACGCAGCATACAGTTTCCAAGATAAACCTCCATCTCAGCACGCCGGCAAGCTCCGTGTTCCAAGCGCCCCCTCGCAGACCTGGGATTGCCTGACGTTTGACTGATCAACCATATGTAAGTCAGTGAATCCCGGATAGTACGCGGGACCATCGCGTCTTGTATAGTGTTTGGTAAATTCCGGGCAGTGAATCCCGGATAGAATAGTACGCGGGACCACCCGGTGACGAGACACACTCGAGCGAACTTGCGTGTTCAACGGGTGGAGACCCGTCATAATTGCTGCACCTCCAATATGTGATAAAATCAATTTAAACATTTCGATCTTAACACTGTTTATTGCTCCCTTTATCTGCAAGATAGGCGGTTCGGCGCTGGGGGGAGGAAGCGGCGTGATTCCAAGACCGTACGGTTTAGCTAAACAACTTGATCTCACTATGTTCATACGCGCTGATGGACATGAGACGGGAAACAGAACGCTTGCGTGAGTGAGTGAACTCCCCGTGTCGCCCTTGGGCCGCGTTACTCGGCGCGCTGAATGCGAACGCGTGAGTCAATCACTGGCCCATATAGAGCGCCAGTCTTCGGCGAAAGGGCGTCCAACCACCTGAAGCTGAATGCGAATCAGAGGGTGTCACGCCACGACGAGCGCATTTTGCATGCGAATGCCGCTCATCAAGTCATCCAACACGAGCACGCGCCGCGCGACCCCAGCCAACGGTTGCGCTACGTACCATATACAGTGCGCCCCGGCAAATCCGAAACTGCAAGTTTTATTGAACCTCTCCTCCTGGATGTGATGTGCCACTTTGCTGAAGTACTGCATTAAATTAGATTTTTGATTGACAAGCATCTTTGGGTTACACCAACGCACTCCCGCTGAATGTTCATGTTGCAAGTTGAAGACAAAAATCAACGGTGCAGGAGCAAGATTGTTTTTCGGAGTAACTAGTGAAAATCGGCCACGCGAGCGCCCAACAGCTCGTCATTTTTCTAAA
>JAADYG010000411.1:0-28472 GCA_023338115.1 Phytopythium boreale
AGAAGGGTCCTGGTTCCAGAATGTGTACGCCACGCACCCGCTCGTCTGCTGGCACAGCGAGCAGCATGTCCACGGGTACGCGGTCTGCACGCTCGTGAGGTCGTTGCCGTAGTAGTCTACGTCTGTCTGCATGCTGCTGCACCCGTCCGGGAGGGCGATGCACTGGTAGTAGTAGTCGTTCCACGGCTGGCAGTAGCTGCCGTCCGGACAGCACGTCGTGCCCTGCGCGCTGCCGCAGTTGTCGCCCACGGCCGCCGAGCACGTCGCCGCCTCGGACTGGCGGGCCAAAGCCAGCGCTACTAGCAGACCGCGCAGCAAAGTCATTGCGGTAGGGTCTTCAACCTCGTTTGACTGTTCGTTCGCGGTGGATTTGCCGAAATGAGCCTGCGAGCGGAGCGGCGGAAAGCGCCCAAAGGCCCGTGCGGTACCGTCCACTGTATGTACTGGCTGCGCTTTGCCCGCCGGCAACGGTCCCATCTCGAGGCACACCCGAAGCGAGCGATGGACAAGTCTACGGCACACTGTACAGTATCTGATTTGACAACGCGTACGGTACGGTAAATAAATTCTAACGAGGAGCGCATCATCTCGTTTTTTGCCAGCTTCAACCAGTTTTTGGTGTGGTCGCGTCCGACGTGAGGGAAAAAAATGAGTCAGTTGGGACCTGTTTATTAATTCAGCCAAGTTTTACTCTATGACATAAATTGTACGTGCTCATGTATTTTGAAAGTCTTTTTGCGGAAGCATATGGACCATATTGTCACTATATAAATCAAAACATCGTAAAGAAGAGGTGGTGAGTGGAAACACCCAGCGTGGTTTCTTCCTGCTCACTCAAAACCCACGCTTTGGGTGGGTTTTTATCGAAAAACCCACAATCCTCCGCCAAGCTCCACGACTGGGCGCTGGAGCTCCCACAACCGCGGGCAAAAAGCGCGCAAAAAGCACCCAAATCCTCGCGTCGGACGGCGACTTGGACGCGCTCAGCCCGCTCTACAGACACACAGACCGAGAGGCACAAGATGGTGGACGACGCGGCGATGGCGGACGCGGAGGTGCCGGCGGCGGTCAAGACGGAGGACGTGCCGCCGAACCACACGGTGTACGCCAAGAACCTGAACGACAAGATCAAGCTGGACCGCATGAAGGCGTCGCTGTACGCGGCCTTCTCGCAGCACGGCAAGATCCTGGAGATCGTCATGAGCAAGGCGCGCCGGCTGCGCGGCCAGGCCTGGATCACCTTCGACGACGTGGCCAGCGCCTCGAACGCGCTGCGCGCCCTGAACGGCGCTCCGGTCTTCGACAAGCCGCTCGTGCTGCAGTTCGGCAAGGACAAGGCCGACGTGATCGCGCGTCGCGAGGGCACGTTCGTGCCGCGCGAGAAGCGCAAGCGCGAGGTCAAGGCCGAGCCGGCGGCCGCCTCGGGGTCGGGCTCGGTGGCCAAGAAGCCGACCCACGCGAACGGCCACGGCGCGGCGCCGCCCCCGCCCCCGCCGCCGCAGGTCACGGTGCCCAACAAGATCCTGTTCCTGCAGGAGCTGCCCGATTCGTGCAACCAGGACATGCTGAGCGTGCTGTTCAAGCAGTTCCACGGCTTTAAGGTGCGAGCGGGTCGCAGTGGTGTATGTATGTGCGACGGGATGGACGACTAACGCTGGTTTGTCTGGTGCAGGAGGTGCGCATGGTGCCTGGCAAGAAGGGGCTCGCGTTCGTGGAGTTCGGCGACGAGGCGCAAGCCGCCATTGCGCTGCAGGGGCTCCTCGGCTTCAAGCTCACGCCCACCGACACGCTCAAGGTGTCCTTCGCCAAGAAGTAGGTCCCTCGCGCGGGCTTCTTACTGCCTAGCTCTCATCTCGTGGCCACGCTCAGTCGGGGACGGGCTTCTAGTTGACATGAATACAATGAATACACTCACAATCGCTGTTTCACTTCGTTCGGACGGACGGTCGCTCATGGCGCCTGAGACAGCGTACGGACGTTCTGGTGGCGCGCCCTTGTCGCCTGCGGGCCTATCGGTGTACTCTACTTACCCATACGTCTTCAACCACACTCAGAGAAACCCACAGTGATGGTCTCCTGCGTATTGGAGGCGGATCATGCAGTCAGAGAGGCCCAATGCCCGGCGACCACGTCGCGAGCGTCGGGCGCCGACCAGTTTGATGCGTTTCGGCCGTCAACTGGTCGCTCGCCGCCACGTTCGCGTTCCGCCCTCTTTCCTACCGTAGACGCCAGAATATGCACAGAACCGATCCTCCTATACTCATTAATATCAGTACTCAAAACATACAACATCCATAAATAGTAATTACATGAGTTACAGATCTGCACTAACCGGTCGGTAGCTGCCCGTTTTCTCGTCCGGATACCCGATCCATCCACTTTCCTTCTCCTCGCTCTCCTCCCCCTCCCATTCGCCGAAAAACGACCCACGAGCGAAGAGAGAGAGAGAGATCGTCGACCTGCGCGATGGCTACGACTGCTGCTGCTGCGCCTGCTGCTGCTGCGCCTGCTGCTGCTGCGCCCGCCCCGGCGGCGCTGGAGGCGCGCGCGCTGGAACTGGCCAAGAACTCGCCCGAGCGGCTGGCGGAGCACGCGCGCGTGACGCAGGGCGTGGTGCGCACGCGCTTCCCGCCCGAGCCGAACGGATACCTGCACGTGGGCCACGCCAAGTCGATGCACATGAACTTTGAGGAGGCGTTCGAGAAGCTGGGCGTGCCCCGCGAGCGCCGCGCGACGTACTTCCGCTACGACGACACGAACCCGGAGGCCGAGAGCCAGGAGTATATCCAGGCGCTGGCCGCCAACGTCAAGTGGCTCGGCTACTCGCCCTCCAAGGTCACGTACAGCAGCGAGTACTTCCAGGAGCTGTACGACCTGGCGATCAAGCTCACCCGCCGCGGCAAGGCGTACGTGTGCCACCAGAGCAAGGCCGAGATCGAGAAGTCGCGCCTCGCGCTGCAGCAGTTCCACGGCGCGCCTGGCCCCAAGTCGGAGAGCGACGTACCGGCTGAGGCTCAATCGCCGTTCCGCGCGCGGTCGGTGGCCGAGAATCTGGCCGAGTTTGAGAAGATGCGCCGCGGACTGTACGGAGAAGGAGAGGCGTGTCTGCGCATGAAGATGGACCTGGCGAGCGCCAACCCCAACATGTGGGACCACGTGGCCTACCGCATCAAGTTCGTGCCGCACCCGCACATTGGCAGCGCCTGGTGCATCTATCCGACCTACGACTACACGCACTGCATCGTGGACGCGCTCGAGCACATTGACTACTCGATCTGCACGCTCGAGTTCGAGACGCGCCGCGAGTCGTACTACTGGCTGCTGGACGCGCTCGACCTGTTCAAGCCCAACGTGTACGAGTTCGCGCGCCTCGACATGACGTACACGGTGCTGAGCAAGCGCAAGCTGCTCAAGCTCGTCACGTCCAAGACGGTGCGCGGCTGGGACGATCCGCGCATGCCCACGCTCAACGGACTCAAGCGCCGCGGGTTCACGCCCGAGATCCTCAAGCAGTTCTGCAAGGAGATTGGCGTCACGCGCGTTCAGTCACAGATCCAGATCGAGCGTCTCTTCGCCGTGGCGCGCCGCGTGCTGGGCGACTCGTCCAAGCGCGTCATGGCCGTGCTCGACCCCGTCGAGGTCGAGATCTCCAACCTGGACGACAAGAACAAGCCGGCCAGTCTAGAGTTCGCGGTGCCTGACTTCCCGCAGGACCCGGAGCGCGTCGTGGACGGCGTCAAGCCCTCGCACACGGTGCAGCTCACGCCCAAGATCTTCGTCGACCGTAGCGACGTGCGGCTGACGGACGCGCCCGACTTCTTCGGCCTGGCGCCCAACAAGTCGGTGCGGCTCAAGTACTCGGGCTTCACCCTCACGTGCACGAGCATCGAGACTGACAAGGCGACCGGCGCCGTCACCAAGATCGTCGGCGAGTGCGACTGGTCCGGCACGAACAGCGAGGCCAAGCCCAAGGGCACGCTCTCGTGGGTGCCCGCCAACAGCCCGACGCTCGAGGTGCGCGTGTACTCGCACCTGTTTACGGTGCCGGAGCTGCCGAGCGGCGTGGAGGACTGGATGGCGCTCGTGGACACCAAGACGTCGGAGCGCGTGTACCCCAACGCGCGCGTGGACCCGGCGTCGTTCGCGCGCAACCTGCGCGGCGAGGAGATCGTGCAGTTCGAGCGGATCGGCTACTTCGTCGCGGACGCCGACTCGACGCCCAAGCGCAAGGTGTACAACCAGATCGTGGCGCTGCGCGAGGCCGCGGGTCTCCAGGACGGAGAGGTCGCCGCGTCGACGGGCACGGCGAGCCGAAAGGACGCACAGGCGCAGCAGCTCGCGCTCAAGCAGGAGCGCATGAAGATCCCGCCGCAGGAGCTCTTCTCGCGCACGCAGGCCGACCAGTTCTCCAAGTACGACGCGGACGGACTGCCCACGCACGACGCCGCGGGCGCGGAGCTGACGAAGAACCAGCGCAAGAAGCTCAAGAAGGAGCAGGACAAGCAGAAGAAGCTGTACGAGAGCTACCTGGCCGGCAGCAAGTGAGGCAGGCGCGGAGGTGGAACTGGTTGCATCACACGAAACAGTAGGCCGGAACAGTGATGGACAAGAGAGCACTGAGTTTAGGACGGCGGCGGGATAACACGACACAGTGCGAGTTGCTGCCACTCGACGCGGTTTGTACTGTCAACAACGTGGGGAGTACTGATTCTGCATCGATCAGGTGATGGCTTCACCACAAATTTCGCCATTTTTGCATAAAACGGTCAGAATGAAAAGCGCCAAAACCAAAATCAATGCGGCGGTTTTCCTGTCCTTGGCTTGCTTCATCATAGAAACGCGCGTCGAAATGGTTGCCCCAAATCGCTCTAAAACCCGGGCGTCCGTCCACCACAAGCGTTCTAGCGTCTGATTCCGTCTCCGCTCGACTCCGATCTGAGTCCCCGTGGTTCCATTTTTTTCGGCGATGCACAAAAAGCGTCCTCCACAGCGGGGCCAACTGGGAATCTGATCTGATCTGCTCTGATTCAAACTTTTCGGTTTTTCTTCTTTTGCTGGGAGAGGACACGCCCCGCTTTTAGTGGAGTCGCGTCGGCCAATTCCTCTACCGAGCTCTTCCCCCGGTCTCCTCCCTCGCCCGCTCCCTCCGCTCGTCATGGCGGCCGAGGACGCGGCGCCGCGCGCGCGGTCGCTCTCGCCGGACGCCGGAGAGGCCGCCGTCCCCATCGCTGTCCCCGTGGCGACGGCCGCGTCGTCCGGATCTCCGTTCGCGGCGCTGGATCGGTTGCGCAGCGCGAGCAGCAGCGCGAGCAGCGGCAGCGCCGGTGGCGGCGGCCATAAGAAGCCCAGGAAGCCCAAGAAGAAGAAGCGCCGCATCAAGACGGAGCTGACGCCGCTGCTGGTCGCCAAGCCCGAGGAAGAGGTGCACCCGCTGCCGTGGTTCCGCAGCCCCGAGTGGACGCGCAAGTCGCCCGTGCGCCTGGACGCGCGGCGGAGTCGCCGACGCGGCGCCGACGGCGCGGAGCGGCTGTCCGGGTCGGTGCGCTGGTGGCTTTGCTGCTTCCCGTGCGGCGGCGACCCGGCGAACAGCGCGGAGACCGAGTCGGACGTGGAGATGGGGATATTGCTGCCGCCGAAAGACGCCGCCGCCAACGCCAACGCCAGCGACGCCGACGGGTTCAAGCAGTGCATCCAGTTCCTGGTCGGGCTCATCGTGCTCGTGGCCATCGCGCTGATCCTGCTAATCATATTCCAGCCGCGCGCGCTGCCCCCGCCGCCCCACGGGTCATAGCTATTGGTATGAGTGTGAATGGCAGAACGCGAGCGGTATGTATAGTATAGCAGAGGAAACGTCAGAAATCATAAGACGGACTCGATTCTACGTGGAGCCCCACATAGTACACAGTGGCAAGCAGGAACAAGCAGCAAGCGGGCAACGAGGTGGCGGCCATGAGGGATCTACACTGCCGGCACCGAGTTGGTCCCCCTTTCCTCGGTTGGCGCCGCCAACTCAGTTACGTAACTCATAACAACTTTTTGTCTGTAGCAGCATATATCAGATAACCACGTTCGTAACGGTTTGAATGGTCTCGATTCAAATTCGCGATTCAATTCTGAATCGCATTTCACTCCTCACCGGTTGACCGGGAGCTCCCCACATTTTTCGTGGCTGGCGGCGATATCGCAACGGAATTGACAGCCATGGCGTTCGCTCGCTCGGCGCTCGTGGCGGCCTTGCGGATCCGCGCGGCGCGCGCCTTCTCCACCTCCTTCAGCGCGTCGACGGCCTTCTCTGGCAGCTCGGCGGCGGCGGCGGCGCACCCGGCCATCCTGTCCATGCTGCGCCCGGCCTCGTCGGCCATCGTCGGTGCGTTTTGACTCGTCGCCGCCTCAATTGGACTCCCAGAGTACTGACGAACGCCTCGACTGCGCGAACAGACCCGCTGGTGAAGACCTCGCTGGTGTTTGAGACCAGCGTGAGCGTGCCCATGCCCCGCTACCTGCCGGAGGTGACGCCCGTGGGCTCTGGCGTGCTCGACTGCCCCTCGGAGGCGCCCGTCAACGGTTAGTCGTCTGTCTTGGTGTTGCCTCAGGACGGAAAGTCAGGGTATTGACGCGCCGTTGCTGCCGTAACAGAGCCGCTTCAGGCGATCAAGCGCACGTACCAGCCGAGCGTGCTGCGGCGCAAGCGCAAGCACGGCTTCCGCACCCGCCGCGTGTCCATTTCGGGCCGCAAGCTGCTCAAACGCCGCTTCCTCAAGGGCCGATGGCGCATGTCGCTGTAGGCCGCGTGTGTCTGTAGTAGCGGCGATCGATCGGCGCGAGTTTCGACGTAGACGGAGACTCGGCTGGCAAGCGGACACGAGGACGAGCAGCGCAAGCAGGACAGATAAATACACAGGCAAAGCATACTCTCAAGGCGTCGACGTCTCGTGCAGCGGTATTGTGATGCTGTCGCTGTTGCTCTAATGTGCGGCGGGTAGTCCGCATGTCTACTAGCAATCTATCCGTCCTGGTCGGCCCACGCGTCATGCTCTGGTGCCAAAGCGTTCCGCTCACGCCAGGGGCGCGCCCATGTACTTCTCGAGCTCGGGCGAGAACACCTCGTAGATGAAGGTCACGGGCCGGCCGCCGCGCCAGAAGAGGTACGAGCGGCCCCAGAACGGGCCCGGGTGGCCGAACGCGCGCTCGAGCGCGGGCGACGTGCCGCAAAACACGCTCTTCATGTCGCGGAACAGCTCCGTGCGGTTCTCCATGATGTTCTCGCCGATGGGCGCGCGCTGGTTGGGGAACACGGCGCCCACGTCGCTCTCGGTCAGCCACGTCGCCGCGTAGCCCAGGCGCTCGCCGCGCGCGTTGCGCAGCCACACCTGTCGCCGACACCGCGGCGTCGCGATCGCCGCCACGGCCGCCGTCGGCCCATTCTCACCCGTATACCCGTCGTCAATGGCCGCGTCGCCCACGCGCGTGAACCCAATGACGTCCACCTGCGTGGGCGAGCCCGTGAGCAGCGCCAAGTGGTGCGTGGGCGAGCCGTTGCCGAAGAGGAAGAGCCGCCACGAAGCGCTCATCGCCGGGTACCCGAGCTGCCAGCACCAGGTCAGTTCAGAGCAGCCAGTTGGTTGTTTTTGAGTGTGAACGCAAGATCAATCGACGCCCGTACGCGCATCATGTCGCCCGAGGACAGGAACGTCAAGCGCAGCGCGAGCCACTCGGCGTCCGCGTCGTGCTGCTGCTGCTGCTTCTCCCGGTCATCAGCCAGGACGATGGCGTCCGTGGACGGGGTGGCCATGGCGAAGTAGACGCTACGGCACTGTAGTTGATGCGTGTGGACGAGCGGCGGACGGCGTCGCGCGTTGAGGATATGACGGCGCGCCACTCCAGTTGGCCGTCAACATTTCGGCGCGCTCTCGTTCGTCTTCAAACCCTCTTGAGAGTGACACTACAGTGACAGGTCACTAAAAAATAGATAGTGACATACTTTCGGATTTTGTGTGCTTGTTTTCTGTTGTGGGTGCGCACAGGGTGAAAATTTCGGCGAAAAGTGGTTTTTACCCTACTCGTCCGCGTAATCCGCCAATCAGCGCTCGAGAATCGGCGCTGGGTCCCTCCGTGCGGACCCAAAACGGCGCGTGCGACTGAAATACAGCGGCGCATATCAGCCGCAGCAACCCATTTGTCGCGAAATCACATATTATTTTGTGGCGGGATCGACCGCGCGGCAGATGGTTGGGGGCGCGATATCATCCGCTCGCTACGGTGCAAATTGTGTGGGGCTCACTATCGGCCGATGGCTGCACCTACTTGCTCGTGGAATGGGTGGATCCACGACGTGTCGGCCACTCTTTCAGAGAGCAAGAGAGTGTATAATTCCAGGTCCCCCCTCACACATTTCGACATTTTGACGCCTCGTTTCTGTTTTTCCGTCGCTAAGATGTCGAGGTTTTACCCCCTCTACCAAGGTTTTAACCCGCGTCCGAAAGGTTCAGTTCGAGGTTTTTCGCGCTAAACCCCACTTCCGCTTCTTCCCGCGAGGTGTCGGGCATATAATACGTTTTACTTTCCATTTCCGGGCGAAAACCGACCGACTGCGGCCGCCGACAAGTCGCTCGCGCGCGCAGCCAAACAGACGCCAACGCCCGCGCCCACTCGGGTATTTCCGCGTGTACAGGCGCGTGTAGCGTTCGTGAGGGTCCCCCGGCCGCATTCCGCGCTCTCCGCGCTTTCCAACAGCAGCTTTTAGCGCGTTCCAGTCGACCGTCCAGACATCATGAGCTCGGTCGGACGAGGCTCGCACTCGGGCCCGCGCAGCTCCGAGGTGGAGCGCATCATTGCGGCTGCCGAGGTGGATACGACGTTCGCGGGCAAGAAGGCCATGCGTTACCGCGGCCGGCGATCGGTGCGTGGGCTGTTTTACACTGTACTGACACTTTGACTGGCGTTATAAGACCCTGTGTGCTGACGCTGCTGCTGGTCGTGGTGTGTGTTGTGTCGTACCACCCAGACGTGGCCGGGCGCGCTGGGCCTGTTCATCCTCGTGGTGGGCTCCGTGGCGGGCCTGACGTACTACGGCATCCAGAAGCACGGCGACGTGCGCACCGAGACGACGGACAGCTCCGCCGCCGTCGAGGCCACGTACACGTCGGGCGACTGGATTGACGACGGCGGCGTCGCGGACGCCACCACGGACCTGTCGGTCACCAACCCCAAGACGTACACGGACAAGAGTGCGTCCGTTCGCCTTGTGTGTGTATATGTATCGCCATACCCATCCGTTCGCTTGTCTAACGCCTCGTGTGTCGGTGGGTGCAGAGTGCGAGCAGCCCAACTACATTAGCAAGGACGGGCGCATCTTCGCGGAGCTGTCGTCGGGCACGACGCAGATCGACATCAAGGGCGTCAACTGGAAGGGCATGGAGGACAGCAACGGCGTGCCCAAGGGCCTGTGGGACAACACGCTCAACGGCGACACGCTCTACCGGTTCGGCTACTTCCTCAAGCAGAACAACTTCAACGCGGTGCGGCTGCCGCTGTCGATCGACTCGGTGCTGCGCAACACGGAGATCAACACGAACCTGATCAACACGAACTCGAACCGCGCGCTCGCGTCGGCCTCGCGCTACAACACGCTGCTCGGGCTCATCGTGCAGGGCCTCGGCCAGTTCAACATTGGCGTCGTGCTGGACTTCGACGTGCTGTCGGCGACCGAGACGGACGACACGGGCCTCTGGTATGGCACGTCCATCCAGCTCGCGGACATCAAGACGGCCATCTCGAACCTCGCGACCGCCATGTGCGACAGCACGCACTTCAACATCATCGGCGTCGACCTCAAGGACTCACTCAGCACGGACGCGACGTGGGGCGACGGGTCCGACACGGACTGGTCGGTCGCGGCTACGACGCTGGGCAACCACCTGCTGACCGAGTGCCCGAGCTGGCTCGCGTTCGTGCAGGGCGTCGAGGGCGACTCGCACAAGGACACGTACGGCGACCGGTCCATCAAGAACACGTTCCTGCCCGGCTCGGACCTGACGGGCGTGTCTAGCGCGCCCATCTCGCTCGACACGGACAACAAGGTCGTGTACGCGCCGCACTACTACTCGAGCTCGTACCTGCCGCGCCTCTTCTTCTTCGAGGACGGCACGACCAACGGCGACATGCTGGACGACTACGTCGAGCTGAGCGACGACGACCTGCTCACGAACGTCAAGCTCAACATGAACTACTCGTTCGGCGCGGCCATGGACTCGGGCATGGCGACCATCCTCTCGACCTTCGGCGGCCTCGTCGGCGACGCGGACCTGACGACGGACAAGACGAGCCAGCGGATCGTCAAGGACGCCATCTCGATGATGACGGCCACCTCGGGCCAGTACCTCGCCGGCGGCTTCTTCTACACGCTCAACCCGGACTCGTACTGGCCGTACCCGGCGCCGGACGATGACAACACGACCACGCAGGGCCTGGTCGACGACACGTGGCGCGCCGCCAACATGGACGTGCTGGACGTGCTCACGGGCATGGACGGCATGCCGAGCGTCAAGTTCATCCCGTGCGTCACCTAAGCGGACCGAGCGCTTGGTACCTTTGGCTTGTGTGTCGCCGCTGTGTTAATGGACGGGCGGCAACGCTTTTGCATTTTTTTTCTCTACCTGGTCAAGAGTCTGATCCGGTCTGCTTCATAACAACAAAACGTTCCACTACCTGTACTCGCTTGCCTCCGTCACTAGCGTATCGTTATCATATCCGCCAGGGACTTCATACTTGGAAGGCTTCTCCGTCCACATGCACATGTGCTTACTGTATTACTATTAGTGGCGCCCACCGCAGCGCACGCGTGGGCGTCTCTCGTCTCCTCTCGCCCTCGCGTCTACGACCGCTTTTTCTGGAGGCGGCCCGTCCGCTTGTTGCTGGTGGTCGAGGTCGCGCCGGGCGCGAACGACGACGTGATGCTGCCGAAGCCGCCGGCGGGCGCCGCGGCTGGCGCGCCAAAGCCGAACGAGGGTGACGCAGCAGTCGCACCCGTCGGGGAGGCCGCGGTGGCCGCGCCAAGGTTGAACGCCACCTGCTTCGGCGCGGCGGTCGACGCGGTCGCGCCAAAGCCGAAGCCGCCGGTCGACGTGGGAGCAGCCGTCGTCGCGGTCGAGCTGGAACTGGAAGCTCCGAAGCCAAAGCCGCCGGTAGTGGCGGTGGCAACTGGAGCAGCCGCGCTAGTGGCGCCAAAGGAACCAAACCCCGTCGTTCCCGCGGTGGTGGTCGAGCCAAACGACGGCGACGCGTTGAAGCCGAACGCGGACGGCGCAGCCTGCTGCTGCTGCGGAGCCGCCGACACGATCGTGGGCGCAACGTTGGTGCGGAAGCGGATTGAGTCGATGGCCTGGCGCTTGTCCTGGTCGCTCGCCGCGCTCTTCTTGCGCTTGTCGAACGGATTCTTGAAGGCCGCGGGGTTCTTCTCGCCGTGGCGCTCGAGGTCGCGGCGCATCTTGGCCAGGAAGAGCTCGCGCATCTCCTCGGCGCTCTCGTGCACCTCGGCCACGCGCGCCGCGACCTGCATGAGCGCCGCGTTCTGCGCCATCAGAATCTGCTGCAGCTGCGCCGGGTGGAACTGGAACTGGCTGCTGCTGTTGCTGTTGTTGCCGTTGTTTTGGAGCAGGAACTGCGCCTCCACGTCCTCGATCTGGCGCTTGATGGTCTCCATCTGCGCCTCAAAGTGCTCCAGCAGGTCCCAGTAGTAGGGCGAGGGCATCTCGACGCGCCGCATGATGTGGCTGTAGTACGCGTTGCCGTTGGCGCTGCTGCCGTCCATGCTGCGGAGGCTGAGCGACGCCGTGTCGACCTGGTGGATCAGCTGCCGCACGTCCTTGCGTACGGCGTGCACGGCCGTCTGCTGCTTGTCCTGCACGTTGCGGCGTGCGAGCACGTCCTGCTCGAGCTGCGCGAGGTTCTGCTGCAGTGCCTCGAGCTGCCGCGGCGAGACCGACTTGAGGAACGCGTCCGACTGGTCCTGCTCCTTGAGGAACGCGTGGAACTCGCCCATGTTCTTCTGCACGTCCGCCGGCAGCGCCTCGAACACCGTCTCCAGCGTGATCGCCGACACGCTACTGTCAATAGGTAGAAGTTCATCAGTTCGGTCTCCAGGCCATCCCTCCAACCGTCTACAAAAGACACGTCACGTACGGCGCCGGGGCAGTAGCGGCGGCAGCAGCGCCAGTGTTGCCGCCAAAGAGACCGAAGGACGGCGCGCCAGTGGCGGCGGGCGCCGTGCCGAACGCCGACGGAGCTGCTGTTGAGGAGTTTCCGCCGAACGAAAAGCCCGAGGATGCCGTGGCGCCAAAGCCGCCGCCCGTGGAGAAAGCGGACGGCGCCGAGGACGCCGTGGCACCGAAGCCGAAGCTGTTGATCGCGGCCGGGGCCGTCGCCGCGCCGCCAAAGTTGAACCCAGACGAGGCCGCAGCGGGCGCCGTGCTGCCACCGCCAAAGTTAAAGCCCGACGTGGCCGCTGGCGCCGCGCTGGTCGCGGTAGTCGCGCCGCCAAAGTTGAACCCTCCGGAGGAGGAGGCGGCGGGCGCGGCGCCGAAGCTGAAGCCGGAGGACGCCGGGGCCGCCGCCGCGCTGTTCGTACCGAAGGCGAACCCTGCGGGGAGAGCAGAGACGTCACGTTACTGCAGTTAGCAAGGCGTCAACGAGGGAAACAAGCGGCGCGTCGTACCGGTGGACGCGGGAGCCGCAGCGACGCTCGTCGCTCCGCCGAAGTTAAAGGACATGGCGGGAGTGCGGGGAGGGCGAGATGTACGGAAAGGGCGGGGAGGCGACCGCGTGCAGGCAGAGAGGAGGAGGCGGGCGGGATGACCCGCGGGAGCGATAAATGGACTCGAAGGCGCGGGCGGAAGCGGCGGCAACGGGGTTTCCCAGTGTGGCGAGGAGGGGCCGTCGGTATCATACCGGTATATATCGGTATAATGGTTAGAGCCGGTATTGGAGAAGGGGACCGGTTATCGACAACGGTTTACTTGTTGGCCGCAAGCGTCAGTTATGTTATAGAGTTGAGGCTGATACACCCATCTCGTTAAGAACTGGAATGACGACCGGACGCCGAGTTACGGTAAACTTCAAACACCGCCACCAGCAGCGAAAAGCGGCAAAAAAGACAAACGGAAACAGATTTTTGGCATAAACAACGAAAGAAAAAGCGGCCGCGTTTTAGTGTATTAGTGTATTTGCACCGTTTTATTTCGCGACCGAATTCAATTGCGACCGAACCGAAATGACTGAATACAGACAGTACTGTATTGCGTGTCCCCTCCTTTGTCCCCGCTTCAATCCGGACCCAATTGAACCGTGCACGCGCAAATGGATCCGATGCGCCCGGACGCTTCAACGTGCGTCTTTAGCTGCGGTGGCCGCGTCATAAACCAGAAACTGCGAACGAACGACACGAGCGTTCGTTCCGTCCTCTCTCCGCAGGCGATGGCGGCGCGCGGAGGCATCAAACGGCGGCGGTCGCAGCGCCACGCAAGCCGTGATGCGGATCTGGCCGGTCCACTCGGCGTTCCTCGGCGACAGGTGCGCATGTTTCACGGCACGAAAGCAGTGCAGAATATCCACGCTGTATTACTCATCCCAGTCGCATCTCTGCGTTCTCCTCGCCGGCGTTGACGGAGGCCAGGTGAGCACGCGGGTCGGCGCCGCGGTGAGTAACGCTGCGGGCGTCTCTGGGCCATGAACAAGAGCGACCAAAAGGCTCGTCAGACCCGTTGACGTCTCCATTACCCGCTTGGAAGCCGCCGGGTACGACATGAGCTGTCTCGGATGCAGTGCAAGCAGTTCTGGCGCGAGCCGGAAGGAATCTTACGACCAGAAACGCGGCCATAATCTCCCAGGACGCTAAAACTGTACTGTACAGGATAGAGGGTCCAAGTGGTCTCCCCACCTGGACAGTGGCGCAGCAAGTGATTTGTCCTCCGCCGGCGCGGATCCCACCACCGACAGTAGGACCGAGCAGGGTGTAGGTTGACTGTGGCGACTCTGGGGCTGCCTCTGACTCGGTGGCACCGAGTCGCGCGTGGGCGGCGCAAAGTTGGACTCGCGTTCCGCCCACGCCGCTCTCTATGTAGCCTGGACTGGTTGCAGCTTCCGTGTTCCTGCACGCGAGCAAATGCGACAGCGAGCATCCCGTTCTGCCACAGTGCAGTAAATCTGCAGTTAATACCACAACATGCCAGTGCAAGCTTATTTTATTTTTTAAACAAAGCACGCCAGTCGACGGCACGGACCTCCTTGTCAACTTTGGATTTGTACTCTACGCTCAACTAAATGGGGACGGCGGAATGCACCAGTCGCTGGGCTTTCGTCCACAGTCGCGGCGCGCTTCCAGCCGCCTCCGCGAGGGGCTGAAAACGAGCGTCGAGTACTGTACATACCAAAGCAGTTCGTGCAGTAAAGCAGACCTTATTTTTACTCGAAAATGCCAGTCACAATGCAAAGAAACGGGTTATAATAAGACCATTGAACGACGCCATCCACGGCAATTCAGCGCCCCAATGGGGACACAAGTGTATAAAATCTTAGCGGCCGCCCAGCACGCCGCTGGGGAGCCCGACACACACAGAAAAGGAATACACGGGCCTGCTGGCGCTGCAAAGTAAACCCACATGGCTACACGCTCTTGACCAACGCTGCATTTCCATACAGAGAGCACGGCGGCGATCACTTACAGAAGGTTCTCGCTTGAATCACATCATCAGCCCCAAACCGGCAGTTGGGACGCGGGAAGCGCGCGCGAGCAGTTAGGGGAGCCGCCTCATCCACGTTCCGCTCCTTTTCGTTCCACGCGGAGAAGCCTCCGGTTGTACACGTCCTGCTCTCAGCCTGTATTGCGTCCGAGCATAGACACGTCCGTGGTCGTAATCGGCGGCGGCCATTTTCCAAAATGCGACGCGTGAGAAGGTTGCGAAAACTGCCCAAATGGCTCACCTCATTCAACAATACGGTACTGTTCAATACAAATCCCAAATGCTGAAAAAGCAAAAAAATATGCAAAAGATCGTGTGTTAATTGGGAGCCGCACAAGCTTACTAGTGGTTCGTATGGCGACTTTACAGCCAGCTGGGGGAGCAGGTTGAAAAGTGTTAAAACGCGCAAATGAATCGACGGCAAGGGGCTGACGAGCCTAATGGCGAAGCGCGTGGTCGTCGGCGCAATTTGCCCAAACAATATCGTGCGTTTGGATGCTAAGGAGCGTCACCTTCAGGTGAAATACAAAAGAAAACTATATTGAAGAACTTAAGTATGGATTTTAGACTTCAAAGTCTCATGTTGACTTGTTCTTGACATCCCCCCCCCCAAACAGCTCCTGCTGCAGTATACGGTAATCAAGTATTACAGTACAAGCATGAAATCCACAGCTCGCCCAGCGAGAGTGGTAAGCAACATTAGGCGCCGCGAGAATCGGATTTGAAAAAGAAAAGGGGAAAAACTTGCACCCATGGGTCGACAAAGACCAAACGGTCGCCGATGCGATTCCAGTTGAACAAGCGCGCAAAGATCGCGTGGGGCTGAACCGCACAGGCTCCAAATTCATGCCCATACTGAAACCAAGTGCAGTTCCCGTCACTTCGGACGCGTCCGCGTGGCTTTTCTGCGCAATATGTGAGACGCGAGCGTACACCGTACTGTACTGTACTATAATATAATAGTGGCCGCGGGGATGAGCCTGACTCGACATTTGTTGTCCCGTTCGCGAGCATCCTCTCAGGGGCATCAATGCGGTGTGGCTGGGCCGGCGAGGCGGTCTCCAACTGTAATAGAAGATCTCGATGCGCCTCGCTGGCGGTTTCTTCTCCAAATGGAGAAATCAGCCGTGTGTGGACACCCGCCGCGAACGAACGCGCGCAGCGGGCGACAGAGCGCCGGGCGACATACAATCTCACAGTGTGAACTGACCCTTACAAGTTGACTTGATTTCGTGACCGGAACTTGCCGTTGGGGGCTATCCACGAACCCAATGCGCCTGTACACACAATTGCGAACCAGTGTCCGCGCTTTGAGAAAAACTGGAAAATTACGCTAAGGCGCCAGTGGACTCGCGCCGAAAACCGGCGCTTCATCGTAAAATTATGGAAAAGATCAGCGGAAAATGCTCCGGACGCAATCAGCGCCAGAGGGTGCCTGTCAACAGTCGCTCGGTGGAAGTAAGCTGGCTGTTGGTTTGCTTGCCATTACAGTATGAAAGCTGCGTGCTGTAGATGTGCTCGTGGGTTGAAAGGGCTCGTGTCGAATGTCAAAACGACCACCTGTTCGGCTCCCTCACGCAAGCTCGCGGCTGTCAGCGAAATTCACGGTGTATTAGTCCGCGCTGGAATCCAGGACGCGTCCATGATAAAAACGCACTCCGAATTGGCTGCTTCTCGGGTCAGGACTGCCCAAAATATGCGCATGCCTTACTTTTGCGCAGCCCCCGGCCAAAATAATCCAGTTATTTTGTACGTTTTGTCACGTTTTATGGACGGGTTGGGATGCAAAAACCCGGCCAGCCGCGCGGGACAAATAGCCAGAAAACTCCGTATTACATAGCATGTCAACGCCTGATGTGTCCTCTTTTTCACTTGAACCGAGTATGGTCACCGCGCTGGCGAACGCGCTCGCTCTATGCACAAATAGATGGCGACAAAACGCTCTGGATCTTCTCGTGCGCATAATTCGACGTACTGAGATAGCGAACAGCAATTCAGTACATGTTCAAATTGAAAGGGTCAACTGGACGCTAAAAATACAGTACAGTACGCCAATCGGGATAAAAAAGGGGATGCAATCCGCGTCAAAATTGCACTGTGCGCCGCAACCTGCGATACACCACAGTACGGTACCCGGGTCAAGTGGTAAAGTACTGTTTGGTGTTAACCCTGGACCAGAGGGGGAGGGGACGGGTCGGTCTCCTCCCTTATCACGCACCTGGTCTCGGCCGCGGCCTCGCCCGTGGGTGGCGCCAACCTCACTTTTGCTTTTGAGGCGCGCCTGTCGAAACGCACTCCCCACTCTAGCCCAGCCATGTCGGTGTCAATCGCGCGCTCGAGCTCGCCCGTGCCCAGCATGCTGGCCCTGCTGCCGGTCATGCGCAACCCGGCGGCGCCGCCGACGTCGGCGCCCCGCCTGCGGGACCCGCAGCAGCGCGACCGGCCGTTCGCGTGCCCCGTGGCGCACTGCGGCGGCCGCTTCCACCGCAAGTTCACGCTGCACGAGCACCTCAAGACGCACACGGGCGAGCAGCCGCACCAGTGCCCCATCAAGTCGTGCGGCAAGCGCTTCAGCACGTCGGGCAACCTCGCGCGCCACAAGCGGCTGCACGCGCTGCACAAGATGGAGTGCCCCGTGGCCGGCTGCACGCGCATCTTCACCAACAAGGACATGCTCGCCAAGCACCAGAAGGTGCACAGCGGCGCCGCCGTGCACACGTGCCAGGTCGAGGGCTGCGGCAAGACCTTCAGCACCGCCGGCAACCTCACGCGCCACATGAAGACCCAGCACCGGTCCGTGCACCAGAACCAGCAGCAACAGCGGCGGCAGCAGCAGGACGACAGCTCCTGCCCGACCTCGCCCGAGGCCCCCGTCAAGGAGGAGGTCCTCCGCCACCGCAACCACCAGCCGCATGAGCGCCGCTCGCTGCTCTCGGTGCACTCGCACGTGCTGCCGCCGCTGCAGTCCGCCAGCGTCAAGCAGCTGCACCACTTGGCCGACTCGCCGTGCGACGCCGCACCTGTGGTCGACTTCGACTGCATGACGTTCCTGCCGCCGCCGGCCGAGGCGCGGCATACGAGCCCCTTCTTCTTCAGCCTGCCGCCGCCCCCGCAGGTCGCGCAGCCGCCCTCCATCACGGACCAGGACCTCAAGGACTTCCTCGAGTGCCTGTTCTGAGGCGAGGAGACAGGCAAGTGTGTATTAGTACGGAGAGAACCGCCTGTCGGGCCTGTATTGTATAGTCGTCGTCCTCCTTTTCCTCCTTTCGCATTTTAATCGAGTGCGTACGCTATTTAAACCCGAGAAAATGCACGCCATCAAGGCGATCGATCGCCACCGCAACTCGTTTGTCCCCCTTATCAGTATGCCATAGAGGGCACTGCAGCGTCAGCGGTCTCCGTGCCGCGTGCACCTTGCGCCTAGTGCCGCAAAGTGTTGAAACTTGTCGGTGGCGGTCCTCTACTGTAAACTACCTTCCCGTGCATCACTTGCGGCTATTAATCACGCCTCGACAATTGAATAGTCGAAGCGAGGCGACGCCGTTTCCAAGCGGCGCTCGACGTCGGAGCTGATTCGTCCGCGGCCATCTCAGTGGATGGGGCGGAGGGCGAGTGGAGCGATCGAGTAAACCGCTGCGGGAACGCGTCGGCCACTGTACGCGTCTGCCTGTTCCGGCAGCGTTCCTCGCAGCAGGAGCGTCTCAGCGCTTGAAGCTCCGCGGCGGCCTGAGTTGGCGGCGGCGGGTGCCGCGAAGGCCGCTGGAAAGCGAGCGGGGGCGAGCGGGAGACGAGCGGGAGGGTCCCTTTGCGGCCCGCCCCGCCTTGCGACGCCCCCATTGAATTCAATCGGGGGGCAGACACGAAGGAGTGAGTGAATCAGTCGTTCCAAGCTAACCCCCGGAGCAGGTTCAAGTAGTCCGGAGGCATACAAAAGCCAAGATACTCGCGCCGGAGCTCATCATTTGGCGCCCTCCACGAACGAAATACAATTCGTAACGTGGCCGAAAAGGGGCACCGGCGACCATAAACGCTGAGAAAAAAGAAATTGGGCGCCGCTTTTCTTCCTCGAGGACGTGGGATTCAAGTCGTCCGCGGTGGTTTAGTGGGGATGGGAGGGGGGCCGCACTCAAATTTCCTGTTGTTTGATTGACTGGGGACCCGCTGCAAGGGTTAAAGACGATCGATCGGAGCCCACGGTCCCACGGTCCCACGGTCGCCGCAAAGACAGCGCGCTGGTCGAACGGGGCGGCGGGGATGGTCCTCATTTTTCACGCAAGCGCGGTTGACGGCTGCCAGCTGCGCGGGTTAACTGGAGGATGTAGCCAGGCCAGCGTCCGCACTGTGTGTCGGCGCGTCACGACGCGACGCGCGCGAGGTCATCAAGGGCGCGTGGAGCCGCCCACGCCACGGCGCGCATCCTCTTTATCGTGTTGGGCGTTCCACTCGGCCCTTGTTGTGACAATCGGTCGCTCGGCTGCGCCCCGTCCTGGTCGCGGCTCGCCGTCGGAGAAGCCGCAACGATGCCGCGACCGTGGCGATTCATCGGTGGGTGGGTGGGTCTCCTCACGTGGAGTGGGAGGGCGGAGGATTCAAACCGCGCTGCCACTGTGGACCACAAGGAGTTGACGCCGCTTGGAATCTATCAACAGCGCGGTCTCCCACAGGTGTCGCGGCGGAACTGGGCTGGACGGTGCACTGTGTACTGTACCACGTGACGAGTCCAATCTGGCCGACGCGGCGGATTAGATGAGCCAGTGGCGCCACGGGGAGCGCATCTGCCGCCAGAGTAAACGCGTTACAGACACCGCATGGGCCGAAGCCAATGCCTGGAGAGTGAGCCTCGAGCCCAAACCGACGCCAACCGGCTCGTCGGCGGTCGGAAGGGGGCGGACGCCCGAACGCGCAGAGAGCGCGCCCGAACGCGCAGAGAGCGCGGCCGAGAGGGTCTACAGTGGGCGGCGCACCCTTTGAGACCCAAGTGCACTTGCGGTACTGTACTGTACAGTGGACGCAAGTTGAACCCTTTTCCTTCCCTTAACCCCTCTGGGCAGTCCCCGTGAGAGTGTACCGTACCGCGCCTGACACACATTAGATATGCCACAAGACAGGTTGCCTGACGAGTATGCCAGAGCGCAGACCGTGATGACGGCTGCGCCGCTCCCTCCCGCCCGAGCTCCTCCGGGCTCCTTGGCCCGTCCAACTCTCTCATCACGTCATTACAGTAGCGGCCAACTGGACTTGCGTCTTTACGCCCCAGCCGCCCGTGATCACAGCGCTTGTCTGGGCGCCTCCGAATAATCAGCACGGCCGTGTCCATAGTGTACGGCGTTCACTCCAGTTGCGTTGCCAGCCGGACCAGCCTCGCGAGCATTTGCTTCGCGGTGTGGTGTGAGCCTCTGCTTCGCAGCTATTATACGAATGCGCAAGCCACCCGAGCGGACAAGGCTCCCTTGCTGTATCTATTCCAGTATACCCCGATTGTGGTACACCTTTATCGCGCTAAGCTTACTGTACGATTGTGCAGGGCCGTTGGCGTAAACCGGTTAGCGAGTCTTGCGTGCCGCCTCCGTAGAGTAAACGTACTGTACTCTCTATACAGTAATATGTCCGCCCACTGCACCGAACAGTACAGTACAGTACACTGTCTGCATTCAAGAGCTTCAATAGTCGCAGGATTCGACTGAGAAATCATGGGCGTTCGACTGTCGAGCGTCGCGGAATCAATGTTCACGCACGGGGCGACAGGCTCCGACTCGGTGGCGGCAGCACGGTATTGCTTAGCGACTTGACATCACACCTCTGCCCAGATGTACTGTACCGGAAGTACTTTACAGTGTACAGTACTGTGTATGTACGCCATTCGCTCAACGTCCAGAAGTGGCCGTGCTCTGGAATGCAGGCCATCACAACCTGCAAGTTGCCGAAAATGTGTAGAGTACTGTACTTTAGGTAGGACATTGGCACGGCGTCGATGCCAACTCAGTCTGGCTGGATCGATCGATCGATCTGTCAAATCATTGCCGGTGGGTGGGTGGACATTTTGTGGTACAGTGTACCAGTTGTGCGAGTTTACCTACCTTAACTTAAAGGTTCTGTACCTAACGATAACTACTGTAAAATCTCGAATTGTGTCCCACCCTCTAATAGTACCCCACTCTCATTTTTGATCAAGTTGAGTGGGGAGTTCGCATAGTGCCCCACCCTTTAACAGTACCCCACCCAATTCGTAAAACAAACAAAAAGGCATTCAAAAATAAAATAATACTTGAACAATCTATACTGACACATTTCCATACATTAAGCAAGTGATTTCTCTAACTTTGTGTCAATTTACAGATTTTATTGTTTTAAACAATACAACTGTACGCAGATTTATATAATCAAATTAACACACTTCATACAGCTACAGTAAAACAAATTTTAAAAAAAATCAAGATATTCCACTTTATATATAAAGTGAAGAATATCTTGATCTTTTTTACATTCCGCCTATACTGTAGTCATATAAAGTTATATGACTACAGTATAAGCGGAATGTTCAAGAACTTTGTAAAAGCGCTGTCTGCGCTCTTATTGGTCCATTCATCGTTTTCAAAAGAGGCCTCTTTTGGGACCAAAAGCGATGAATTGACTTGAAAGTGTATGTACTTGTTGTATTCTCAAACACTGTAAACCAATTTTGATCGTGTTGGACCGCTTTTGAGAATTTTTATTTTATCGTTCCCCTAAGCAGTGATGGAAAATTGTAAAGCCCCACCCTCTAATAGAGCCCCACCTGAAAACTCTGACGGGGTAATAACGTAGTGCCCCTGAGGCATAATTATCGATTTTACAGTAGTTGCCATAACATGTCAACTCAGGCAAATCAGATTTTGTTTCAGATTCTGTATCCTTTGGGATCGGATACTTTATGATCATCGCCACTTTAGACGTTTTATCGATTTTGAGTGTTCATATTGATCTTATTTGCGATTCTTCTTCCCACCATTTATAACGATCTACTCCAAAATAAGGTATTCGGGTGGGCGAAACGCATCTGATTCGGGTCAAACGAATCTTGGAGTGACCGACCGAACCGCCACACACACACTGGAGTCCAAATGGGAGAATCTCTCGCGATGTAACACTGCAACTTGACCCGCCCAACACCCAATGCGTTGGCTCGATCAGTCCAACGAGGACGGTGCGCTTGTTGTACCATATAGTGCTCAAGTCAAGCTGGCCGCCCACGAGAATCTCTTCGAGATGCGGGCAGGAAGCTACAGTAAACGTCCACCAACCTTTACCTTGGTCCCGACATCGCGGTGGTCGCGCTTAGTGTCTGGCCAGCCCCGTCCGGTGGTTCGGGTGCGTCGGATTCTTCTACGCTTTCCCGATTTGGCTTAGTTCTCAATCGTCGCGCTAGTCGAGTTCCTGTCCGCGCCATCTGCTTGAAGTGCATTCGCCATGCTGGGTCTTCGCGTTTTGACTGCGTTCGCGGCCTTGGCCACCACCGCGCTGACCCTCGAGGCTGTCGACTCGGTCGCCAACGGCAGCATGACGACGCTGGAGGAGATCGAGGAGGCGTTCGCCGCGTTCCTGTCTTCGTCCAGTCCGTCGCCGACTCCTACGCTGACGTCGGCGGTGCCGCCTTCGACGCCGACGCCCACGCCGACCGTGACATCGGCGGCGTCAGTGTCGGCCTCGACGCCCTCGCCGACGCCGAGCCAGACGTTCCAGACGAGTCGGTGTCTGCTCTCCGAGACGAACGAGAAACGCCTGGACATTGACTGCTCGAGCGACCGCCTGCGCTTCATCGGGCTCGGCGACTGGGGCGAGACGACCAACACGACGGGAGTGCTCGCCGTCCGCGACGGGCTGTGGAAGGCGGCGGCGACGGGCGACTACGACTTCGTCCTGGCAGTGGGCGACAACTTCTACAACAACGGCGTGACCAACACGAGCGACTTAACCTGGGACTTGCTCTGGTTCTACCGGTACGGCATCGGCGCGGAGCTGTCGCTGCCCTGGGTCGCGCTGCTGGGCAACCACGACTGGTACGGCAGCGGGCAGGCGCAGATCGACTACGGCCACGCCAACGAGGCCGGGTCCAAGTTCTGGATGATGCCCAGCGAAGACTTCAACATTTTCTACCACAACGCCGCGCGTGAGGTGCTCAAGATTGTGGTGGTCGATACCATGACGCTCAACGACACGGGGCTGGCGTGGGCCAAGCAGGAGTACGCCAACAAGGACGGCGAGGCGTCGCTCGTTCTGGCTGTGGGGCACCACCACATCTTCTCCCAGGGCGGCGCGGGCGACAACTCGAGCGCGGCCATGGTCGAGCTGAACGAGGTGATCCAGAGCGAGCCGCAGGTGCGCGCGTACATCGCCGGCCACGAGCACGACATGCAGTACCTGCGCGCGAACGGCACCGACTACTTCCAGATCGGCGGCGGCGGGCGCACGGTCGACGAGACCCAGGTATCCCCGGGCACGCGCGCCGAAGCCGTCTTCTACGAGAAGCGCTACGGGTTCGCCATGTTCGACGTGGACCTGACCAGCCGCGTCGTGGCTGTCACGTACAACGTATACAACACGTCGGGCGCGCAGGTCGACGAGATCACCTTCACGCGGCACTACTGATTTAGCCCCGACGTTTGAGGAACGAGTACTTGATTACGAGCGGTCTGAAGCAGTACTTGAACGTGATGTACCGGTTTGTATACCGGTATGTTAATGGATGTGACGTGTGACAAGGAAGAAAAAGAAAGGGCGAGAGAAAACGGCGAAAAGACGCTTCTTCAACGTTGAGCATTCAATTATACTTGACTTGAGTATATCCTTTCCGACCGTACACTTGCGTCCTAATTCTGGCGCGCGTCCACCCCACCGGGCCTCGCCATTCTTCAACACCAAGAAGCGACCAAAGCGACCGACTGCCTCTATACTAATGGACGCGTTCGCCCTTGTCGGCTTCGTGCACGCGGCCATCTACGGGCGCGTGGTGCTCGCGCGGCGCCGCTCCACGGGCGCGCTGGTCGCCATCAAGATGATGAGCCGCGCGCACATGGCGGCTCGTCGAGCCGTCGCCGGCCCGCGCGTGCAGGAAGACGGCCTCGCGGAGCTCGAGACGCTGCGCCTGCTCTCCAGCGACGCTCCTACCGTCGACGCAGTCGCCCGGGGCGACCGCCAGTTCGTCCTGACGCTGCGCGAGGACTTTGTCGACTGGCGCACGGACTCGCACTGCCTCGTGTTCGACTACTGCGAACGCGGGGAACTCTTCTCGCAGCTGGAACGCGACGGGGAGCTGCAGCTGGACGTTGCGCGGCGGTACTTTGCGCAGATCGCGCGCGCGCTGCGCTTCATCCACTCGCGGGGCGTCGCACACCGCGACCTGTCGCTCGAGAACGTGCTGCTGGACGCCACCGACCGCTGCCACGTCGCGGACTTTGGACTCGCGAGCGCCTCGGACGAGAACTGCGCCGGCCGCGTCGGCAAGGCCTTTTACATGGCGCCCGAGGTGTTCCAGAGCTCGCCGAGCGAGTTCTACAACGGGCTGCGGGCGGACATGTGGTCGCTCGGGGTGCTGCTCTTCATCATGGTGACGGGCGTGCCGCCGTTCGAGCGCGCGAGCGACGCGGACCCGCGGTTCCGCGTCGTGAGGACGAAAGGCGTGCAGGAGCTCCTGAAGACCTGGAGGTTCCACGACAAGCTGCCGGCTGCGGTCCAGGAGCTGCTGGTCGAGCTGCTGAACGTGGACCCGACGCAGCGCGCGACCGTTTGCCAAGTGTGCGCCAACCCGTGGGTGGCCGACGCCGACGTCTGCGACGACGAGGAAGCGTCCGCACCAGCTTCAGATGCCGTAGAAGATGCCGAGACGGATGGGGTTGACGGCCGCGCCACCGACTGGGAGCCCCAGAAGGAGCTGGACGCGGAAGAAGCCGAGCTGGCGGACACGGCAAAAGATGTGGAACGAGAGGCCACCGCAGCCACAGCAGCGAGTGCGACGAGTCAGACGCTCCCGCGACATCGAAAGTGCATCAAGATCGTCGTAGACCCGCGCAAACCCGACGCAATAGACGCCGCGAAGGTCCAGTCTGCGGTTGATGAAGCCACGCCAAACCGATACATGGACGCGGACGAGTTCCTGGCGTCTCCGTGTGTGGCGGCCGGCTGGACGCGGTCGGCGGAGAGGATGATCCCTGCCGACCCACGCGCGTCGCCCACCGTGTGGCCGGCCAAGTCCAAGGTGGCGGCTCCGCGCTGCCTGGACTTTGACTGCGACTCCGCTCGGTAGCAGTCACGTCGGTGGCTGTCACGATAAGGCCGTGTCCAGAGGCGAGTGTGAATGAGTGCGCGCGTTGCATGGGCCGTGTCGCCCGTCTCCAGTTCCTAGCTCTTGGATACATGTCGTCGTGCATGTGCGTTGAATTTTGTATCGGAGCTCAGGTTCGTGTGGGGGTTTGATATTACGCTTTAGTAAACTACTTTGGTATGTGGCTATCCGGAAGCTTTGCTGTTAGCAAGGCTGTATCACGACATTTCACCAAGAAGCCCTGCATGCATCAGAGCAGAGTACGTTTATTGAGCATCCAGTAGGCAACCTCTTTGAGAGCTTCGGATCCACAAGCCGATGCCGCCGAAGATCCCGTCCCGTGACTGGAGTCGCTGATCTTTAGGGCCAACGCGCTCCAGCCTCTTGTCCGTTTAATTTCCCGTTGAGGCTGCGCCTGAAATCTCTGATGCTAACGTTAGCGGCATCTCTGACACCAACATCGTCGCCGCTTGTGAGCATTGCTTGCTTGGGGACCTTAGACCCGCGCGATCCCATGCCAACGGCAAAACCACCCGCCCACCTGCCACTCCCACGAGGCGGCTCTGCGTCATTTATAGCGGCGAATGGCAGATCTGACTGTTCGAAGGCGCGCCTTCTATCCTAGCGCGTGCTACGCTTGTCACGATCCATTGGCTTGTCCATTACCGCTATCTTTGGCCACGGAGACGACCCGTGGGCGTATCCAAAAGAATGATCGACGGCACGTTCGCATGTCATGTAATTATAGTGTCAAGATCAGTCGCAGGTCTGCAATGCATGTCGGGCTGGAGTCGAAGGCAGTCGTGGACGTCGTGGTGAGAGCTCTCGTTGACAAGCAAGAAGCGGCCGCGTCGGCTTCTTCATTCCGGATTTGACCGACTACGAGTCAAGCACGGCGACAACCCACATCCCCGCCCACCTCTTCAGCCTTCGACCTACTCGACCAGCAATGCGTCTCTTCACCCAGACGATCGCATTCGCGCTCGCGCTCCGCGCTGCCGCCGTCATCGCGTCAACCGCCGCCAATACATGCAAGATGCTGACCGACAAGGACAGCCCCTTCATCTCATCGGTGGTGCAGCTGAACGGCGTCTCGCCCGAGCAGCTCGCGGCCATGCCGTTGGAGGGCGTGCTCGCACCGGTGGACGAGAACTTCTCGTGGTTCTCCAAGTGCGTCGCCAACGTGAACCTCGTGGACGTGGTCATGGCCATGCCCACGTCGACCGAGATCGGGCAGTGCCTCCAGGCGCTCGAGTCATCCAGCGAGCTGGCGTTTCCGCCTGATGCCGCCTTCTCGGACGCCTTCTTCAGCGACGACTTCTGTCCCATGGTCGTGGACACGGCGGTGCCGTGTCTGAACGACGTCTTCCTCCCGGTCCTCGCGCAAGCTCTGAGCAGCGCCGGAGGCTGCTGCTCGGACATGAATGCGGTCACCACGGCCAGCTTCGACTCGAACCTCCAGCAGCTCACGACGACCCTGTCCAAGCTGGTCGCCAACGCCATTTGCTCGGTCAAGTCGACGACGAACAGCGTGGACGTGGGCGAGGTCACCGAGACGTGCGGCTACTCGCTCCTCTCTAACTTTGTTGGCCATGCCAGCAGCGATCTGGAGCTGCTGATGTCGCTCGCGGCGGCGGTCCAGATCCCCGAGGAGTCAGTGTGCAATGCCGTGGAGGGCGAGCAGTTCCAGACGACAACGGGAGGGTCCGGTAAGTTCGACGTCCTACCTGGCGGCGAGCCGTACGGCATTTGCTACGCTACGATGCAGAACCTGGTGTCGTACGTGAAGGCCTTCCCCGTTTGGTCGACGCTGATCGTCGAGACGGACGTTTCCCCGTGGGTGCAGAAGCTGAGCGACTTGTTCGCGTCGGGGATCTGCGTGCGCGGCGACTACCTGCTCGAGTGGGCTCTGGATGAGGACAGCGTCGTGATGAAGGCCGTGAACCTTCTCGATGGTCTGGGCGCCGCCATGACTATCCAACCGGAGGACCCGGTCGCTCCCGTCTTCGGCTCGTCGTCGGTCGACGCGGAGATCTCGGTCGGAGAGAGCGACAGCGGCAGCGAGAGTGCGGGCGAGTCGAGTGGCGTCTCTGGTAACAGCAGCAGCGCCAGCGAGAGTGTCGGTGGCAGCGCAGACGAGAGCGGCAGCGTCAGTGAGAGTGCCAGCGCGAGCTCCGGTTCCACGGCGAGCAACAGCTCCAGCGAGAGAGCGGGCGGCTCCATCAATGCAACCGCCTCCGCCTCGGGAAGTGCCAGCGAGGAGGAGGAGCCGTCAACGTCTGCGCCTGTTGCGAGTGACGCGGGTGGAAGCTCGGCCGTCTCGACCGCGATCGTGTCCTTCTTCGAGGCGCAGGCCGTGTCGCCGGACGCCCTGGTCGCAGGCGAAGACCAAGCGTCGACGACGAGTAACGCCTCGTACAGCACGGCGACGATCATCCGCGAGTCGCTGTCGACGTTCGTGGAGCCGCTCGCGGCCGTCTGCATCCACTTCCCGAGCGCCAAGGCCTGCGAGTTCGGCGAGGACGAGCTCGCGTTCGCGTTCAGCGACGTCGGCTACGTGATGACCACTGCCAAGACCCCCGCGGCGTCGACCGCGACGGCTGCCTCCACCACGACCACGACCACCACGACCACGACCGTGTCGACGACGCCGGCGCCGACCACCGACGCGCCCGACTCGGCCACCACTGGGGATGCGTCGGCAGCCACGACGGTGCGTCAGACCGGGCTTGCGGCCATCGCCACGCTCTGCGCTATGCTGCTCGCGGCCATGGACCTCGCCTAGACCCTCGATGCGTGGACACTAGGCAAAACAGCAAGTGCTTATGCCGTACTTAAGTAATAATAAAGGCAAAGGAAGCTAACGCAAAGTCAAGCATGCTTGATTCAGCTGCGGATGTTGAAGTGGCAACACTTCAACATCGTGCATCGTAGTGTATACAGTAGTTGCAAGTGGGTCTTTCCGCGAGCGTACCACTGGCGCCGCGGGCGTGGAGGTACTGTAGCCACACGGACGAGGTGCCGAGCTGGTTGAACAGTCGAGAGGAGTTCGCGTTCAGCGCCGTCACGAGCGGAGGCTTTGGCGAACCCGGATCGGATCGGATCGGATCGCTCGAGCGGCGCGATCGCAGTACAGGTTAATGGTGGCACTGGGGACCAGGTGCTCGGTCTCCTCGACTTGTTTGGCTTCTTGGCTGGGGAACCCTGTACGAAAAGATCCGATCCTCAGACGGAACACAGTTCGTACCGTTGACCGCCGAGTTGAAGCGCGGTGAAGAGAAGCAAGCGGCGGGTCCAACGACCAGCGAGCACGTGCGCGCACGGCGCGGCGCGGAACCGCCGCCGACGCCCGCAGCCCGTCCTCTCTCTCTCTCTCTCTCTCTCTCTCGCAGTGCGATCCGTCGCCTACTGGCAACTAACAGAATATGCGTTCTCTCGAC
>JAADYG010000412.1:0-28376 GCA_023338115.1 Phytopythium boreale
CTATCCTCTGTTTTTCGCGATAGTAGTACAAATACATTCTCGAAAGTTATATACACAAGTAGGTCTTATACAACTTATAAAATGTTGAACTATTATATGGCATATATAGATTGACACAAGTTATGCATTTGTACTAGACGCAAAAAACAGAGAATAGACTGTAGTGATGGTGCCGGATACATTCATTTCGATGACGCGACCTAGAGATTTCTGATTCGGGACATTTCTGTATAGAGCGACCTAGAGTTTTTACTCCGGTTCTTTTCAAGGTTCAGTCGCGGGACCAGTTTACGGCAGGAGTTGGTCCGCCCCGGTGTTCCATTTTCTGTGGTGCGTCTCTTTGATGGATGGGGACCGCACTTTACCCAGCAAAAGCACGACGCGCCCGCGACACGCGTTGGTTATTTTGACGACCACGGGAAAACTCTCGTGAATCGCGGCGCGTTCTCCGTGTATTCGGCCAATCAGCGCGTTGGAATCCGTCGCACATCCTCAATACTGCTCGCTGATTGGCTGATGAGTTTTTTTGTCGGCGCGTAAAATAACGCTGGTTGGTTGGCCAATTTTGCTGCTGCCCCACCCCTCACGCCGGCTGCTCCGCCAACATCAACTCTTTTTTTGGAAAGTACGGTACTCCTCCCCGTTCTTTTCGAATCGCGCGTCCTCATCTCCCTCTAGAGTGTTACAAGAGTGCGCGCATCTCCCTGTACAGTGACAACTGCGCTCTTTCTCAACATCGCCGAAGCGTTATTTCCCGATTTTCGTATTGAGGAGAAACCTCAACGAGAAAGGCGGGACAGCAAGGAAGCAAGCGCGGCGGGCGGGCGGCCGAACTAAGACGAGAATAGCGCGGCCGCCGGCGACTTTACGGGTACAAACAGCAGCGTTTCCCCTTGCGCGGGTAAGAAGAAAGGCGCGTCTCTCTTGATTCCAGTATCGACGCCGGACGCGAAGAAGGAAAAACGGTAGAAGCAAGAGGAGGAGACCATGTCGGGGCGCGCGTCGATCGGGGACTACGTGGTGACATCCAAGCTGGGCAGCGGGTCGTTTGCGGTGGTGTACAAGGGCTACCACCGCGTGACCAAGGTGCCGGTGGCGATCAAGGCGCTGTCGCTGCACAAGCTGAACAGCAAGCTGCTGGCGAACCTCGAGATGGAGATCGCCATCATGCGCCAGATCGACCACCCCAACATCGTCAAGCTGTACGAGATCAAGAAAACGGAGAAGCACATGTACCTCATGCTCGAGTACTGCGCAGGCGGCGACCTGCAGCAGTTCATGCGCCGCAGACAGCAGGCTGGCGACCGGGCGACGCGCATGCTGCCCGAGGACACGGCGCGCCACTTCCTCACGGAGCTCGCCAAGGGCATCCAGTGCCTCTGGAAGCACAACCTCATCCACCGCGACCTCAAGCCGCAGAACCTGCTGCTCGTCGAGGACAGCCCCACCTCGGCGCTTAAAATCGGTGCGTCCACGTCTATTTCACGGGGTTGATGCGGCCGGTGATGGGTTGAATGTGGGTGGGTTGATTCGCTGACGGGCGGGTCGGGCGGTGCTACCCGTTGATGTTCGCCCACAGTGATCCCCATCACTGGCGCCGCGTCATCGCCGTCGTACGCTCACATTCGCCTCATACTGACTGCGTGCTTCCGTTGCTTAAACAGCGGACTTTGGGTTCGCGCGGCACTTGGGCGCGGCGTCGATGGCCGAGACGCTGTGCGGGTCGCCGCTGTACATGGCGCCGGAGATCCTCAAGTTCCAGAAGTACGACGCCAAGGCGGACCTGTGGTCGGTCGGCACAATCCTGTACGAGATGGTCGTGGGCAAGCCCCCGTATGGCGGCGCCAACCACGTCCAGCTGCTGGCCAACATTGAGCGCCTGGACTTGCGCTTCCCGTCCCAGATTGAGCTGTCTGCTCCATGCAAGCGCCTGCTCATCGGCTTATTGCAACGGAAGCCCGCAAGCCGCATGGGGTTCGACGAGTTTTTCAGCGACCCGTTCGTCGGACTGCCCGCGGACGAGACGAGCATGGATGGCCAGGGGTTTCTGCCAATGGGCTCAACAGGGACGCATCGATCGTCCGTGTCGTCGTTGCCGCCGACCGCCGAGAGCATCCTAGAGGAAGAAGAAGACGAGGAGGAAGAAACCAAGGGCAGCCGACCCTCCGCGCTGGACGGGACGGAGATGCCGCTTCATCCTGTCACTCCAAATGGGACGCCCACCACTGGTGACCAGTCTCCAATGACGGCGAACGACCGACGCGCCCGCGCGTTTTCCGCCTCACACGACCACCAAACGCCGGGCATGTCGCTGCGGAACTCGCGCAGTGGAAACATGGAGGTCATGCAGACCGTCTTTGGCAGCACTAGCAGTGCTGGCGTCGCAGGGCTGCGACGTTCGTCGCGCCTCGGACGGAGCCGACGGTCGACGTCAAGTGGCGCAGTGCTCACGAATGAGTCCAGTCCCAAGCTGAGCCCCCAGATGAGTCCCAACGCGCTGCCGAGTCCAAGCCCGCGTATCAACCCGTTCAAACAGCTTTCCGAGTCGCCGCCGGGTGCTGCTGCTCTTTTGCACGGCTCTGCGCATCATCATTACCCAGCTCGTTCGTCATTCTCCTCTTCATATTCACCGAGCAAGCCAGCGCTCGTGGCTGGACGACAGAAGACGGGCAGCGCAGGTCTCGATACCAGTGGGGAGTACGTGCTGGTCGAGAGTGGCAGCGAGAAGGCGCCGGCGCCGATGAATGCCGGAATGGACCGACCGTTCTTGTCATCTACCTCCGCCCCACCCGCAGTCTCTCGACTCGCGGCACCTCACGCGTCTACAAGCACCGTGAGATCCCCATCGGTCGCACCTTCGGGCTCCAAGGCGCACGATGGAGCTTTGCCGCCGTTCTCGTGCGAAAACGGACAGCAGGTCATCGACATCGTGTTGCTGCGAACGCAGGCGATCGCGCCTATCGCTGAGCAATTGTGGAAGCTGTCGATGGAGTCGCAGACGCAGCAGCAGGAGGCGCGCGAGTCGCTGTCACCGTCGGCCGCGAACCTTGACTCGATGTTTTCGATGGGCTCGTCGCTGTCGTCGTCTTCAGTGGGTGGTCATGCGCTCGTGGAGTTTTCCAAGTCGCTGACTGGCGAGGACAGCGAGCTGGTCGCGCTCTCGGGAAAGAAGCAGTACGTGTTCGCAGCGGAGGCACTCGCGCTTTACGTCAAGTGCCTTCGCCTCATCCAGCACGGGGTTTTGTACCTGCGCCAGGACCCGGCGCTGTCGAAGAGACTCACATCCTCGTCGGATCCTCATGCGAGTGCGCCCGTTTGGTCGGAGGCGAGCCGGAAGCTGGCGATGGCGTACCTCATGGAGCAGCTCAACCTGTTTCTGGAGCGCGCCGACCAGTGCAAGACGAGCATGGCCAACGCTTTGGCAGCGTGTCGCGACCCTGCGACTGCACGTGAGTTACAGGCGCTGGTCGTGTCGCAGGAGGAGCTCATGTACGCGCACGCAATTCGCCTCGGCAAGCAGGGCGCCATCAAGGAGGTGCTGGGCCAGACGCTCGGCGCCTACGACCACTACCTCCAAGCCATGCTGCTGCTCGAGAGCTTGCTCTTGGACGCGGCGCCCACGTCGGCTGCTGGCGGCGACGCCAAGGCGACGGCCATGGCGGCGGAGGACCAGACGCGCGTGACGATGTTCCTGCGCGCGCTGGAGGACCGGCTGCGCAACGTCAAGGCGCGCGCGGAGGACGAGGCGGGCAAAAGCGACAAGGCGGTCGAGATGGACGCGCTCGCCAAGCTGCGCGCTCCCGCGGCCATGATCCGCGCGGCGGGACCGTGAGCGGACGACTCTGAAGAGGAGTTTTGTGTATTTTATATTTTATTTTGAAGGTTGTCGGCGACGCGGCAACAGGAAAACGAGCAACAAACAGAAGCGTAAAGTACGAGGAAGAACACATTGAGGAAGTCAAAGTCGGGGAATAAGAAGTAAGAAAAAGAAAGAGGATAAGAAGAAGGCAACAACAACACGGAGGGAGCGACTTGGTCTTGTTTCGGTTGCGTTCGATTCGTTAATTGGAGCGAATCAGACATTTAATCGGCATGTTGAAGTGTGAAGTGGTGCAGATAACGCAGTCAAATATCATGTTTCACAGTGCATGTGGCATTGCAAACGCATCGAACAAGCCGCTTCGACCATCGGAGAGTATCTGATTATAGAGGTTCTTAATGTCTTTACTTGACGTTGTGTTCCACCACCAGTTGATCCCATGAGCGTTATTGCTAATTCATCTCGCTTGCATGACGATCACAATGTATTTTCTATATATAACTAAACCATTGCGGCCTAGACTGCAAAAAAAAAAGGCGAAGCAGCTCGCTCGCCGACCCACGTCGACCATCTACCGACGGCCCGTGTGGAACTTGTACAGGATGAACATGAAGATGGCTTGGAAGCCGACGATGTAGGCCACGAGGATGCCCATGTTGCGCGGCACGTCCACGTTCTCCATGCCCAGGCGCGAGAGGATGCCGGTGGCGGTGGCGGTGGCGTTCTCGGTCGCGAACTGCTTGAACACGAACGACTCGAACGAGTACGAGTGGAAGGCGAGGTAGTAGCCCCAGATCCAGTAGTCCGGGATCGAGTCGCGCGGCACCATGAAGCCCTCGCACAGCATGAACATGCCGAAGACGCCGGCGCCGAGCGCGATGCCGATGATGTAGTGCGGCACAGCGGCGCCGATGACGTGCATCATAGACTCGGCGACCACGAGCGACAGGAACAGGTTGAGCAGGAACCAGCCGAACGCGTTCAGGTCTGCGAGCAGCACGACGAGCAGCGCCGAGACCAGCGCAATGAGGAAGATGCCGGGAAGCGTCGCCAAGAAGTTGGCCAGCACGTAGCTCACGACGTTGAGTCCGTTGTTGGCGCGCTCGCGCTGGAACACGGCGCGCTGCTCGATGAAGAACGGCAGCACGGCGACCGACATGAACACGAGGAAGGCTTGGACGTAGAAGAGCAGCGGCACCAGGTCCTCCTCCGACAGGTCGTTGTTCGTGTACAGGTACATGGTGCCGACCATGAAGCTCAGCATGATGTACATGAAGAGGCGGATCCAGTAGATGCCCGGGTTGCGCACGTTGTTGAGCGTGTTGCGGTACATGAGCACGAAGAACTGGCGCAGCGCCGACGGCGGCACCGCTTCCAGATCAGCCAAGTGCGGCAGCGTCTCGCGGTCGCGCGCGATCTTCGCGTGCACGTCGCCACTGATGGTACTGCTGGCGTAGGTGTCGACGAGCTTGCCGACGTTGGCGTGGCCCTCGAAGTCCGTGTTGACGAGGCTCAAAAAGTACTCGGACGGGTTGGTGTACCGGGGACAGTCGTGTCCGTTGGCGGCGAAGTGCGGGATCATCTGCGCGCGCGGGCCAAAGTAGACGGTCTCGCCCGCCGTGAGCAGCATGACGTTGGTGAACATGTCGTACACGAGCGAGGAGGGCTGGTGGATGGTGCAGATGACCGTCTTGCCCTCCTGGCACAGCTTGACGATGAACTGCATGACGTTGAAGGTGGAGCTCGAGTCAAGTCCGGACGTGGGCTCGTCCAGGATGAGCACCGACGGGTTGGACAGCAGCTCGATGGCGATGCTGAGCCGGCGCTTCTGGCCGCCCGAGATGCCCTTGCGGAAGATGTCGCCCACGAGCGTGTCGCGGCAGCTCTGCAGCCCCATCTCCTCGACCACGGCGTCCACGCGGGCCTTGATCATGGTGGACGTGATCTCGTTGGGCAGGCTCAGCTTGGCGGCCATGCGCAGCGTCTCGACGACCGTGAAGGACCCGAGCAGCGAGTCCTCCTGCGCCACGTAGCTCGCGATGGCGCGGAACGTCTTGGCAACGCGCGGTTCGCCGTTGAGCTCGATCGCGCCGGTGATCTCGCCCGAGCTGATGCGGTCTGCGAGGATGTCGACCAGCGTCGTCTTGCCCGAGCCGGACGGGCCCATGATGGCCGTGAGCTCGCCGGGCGCACATCTGCCCGTCACGTTGCGCAGAATGGTCTTCTTGCCGTCCGGGAGCTCGGGCGTCTTGCTGCCCTGGACCGTGTATGACAGGTCCTTCCAGCTCAGAACGCACGGGTTGGTCACGTGCCGACCCGCCGCCAGGTGCCCGCCGGCCTTGCCGGCCGCCCCCGCCGCCGGCAACGGCATCAGCACGCCGCTCTCCATGTCGTCCACGGACGAGAGCTTGGACTCGAGCATCGGGTACGCCGTGTACGGCGTCGTCGTGTTCCCCGTAGGCGTCTCCATGTTCGTGCTAAGTATGACCGGCGCGCTGTATACTGGAATCAAGTCGGAGAAAGGACGGCGAACGAGTTGAAGTGCGCGGTCCGAGGCCAATTGCCGAATGAGAGAGGTGCCTGCCGGATGGACTGGGGGTTACGTTGTGCACTCAACTTCCGAGGTTACTCTATAGCGAGATGTGGGCAGTTGAGGTAACTGCCGGCTGGACGGTTACAAAGTTGTACCCATTTGACACATGGTGGACGGAGACAGGTCGGCCAGCGGAACCGCAACGCCTGACCCGCGGATGACCCAGCCCGCTCCTCCGACGGTTGGCAAGCAACGAGCTGCAGCATCTCGAGCCTGTATATAAGAGCTGATCATCTGCCTGACCAATTGCCCACGATTTTTCGTTGGCGAACGCGAAGCGACACATGTCAGATCTGAATCGGATGTGGCCGAACGGGTCAGGCACCGCGACAAATTGGCGACGACGCCGTGGTTTTGGCCAATCAACGAACACAAAATAGACCTAACCTCGATGTCCCACCCGCTGACGGGGGGGGGCTCTCGTGCCTGACCTGGTGAGATCCAGGGGTACAGTCCACAGCGAATTGCCAGTGTAAAGTACTGTACAGCAAAAAAAATAACCTCGGCTGACTTGCTGTAACTTTAGCGGAACGAGGCGTCTTGCATCCATTCTCACCCGAGCCAACGCCGTCCTATTGTGCACACGAACGACCTCCCATAGGTACTGAAGTACACACGGCACAGTAGGTGTGGCCTTCCTGCGAGATCCTTGGAGATGCCATGCCACTGTCCTCGCATCCGGTGGTTGTCGGTCGCTTTCGGCGGCGGTCAGGCGCAAAAGACCCCTCCGGCGGCGGACCAAGTCAGGCGGGGTCAGGCGGGACGCGTCAGGCAGGTGCAGTGTAACCTGGTTACTCTGCAGGCTTCACCGTGGCTTACATATCGCAACCGCAACAGGTGAGGTGCATGGTAAGCGACCAAGAGCTCAATGCAATTTGTAAGCGCTTGCAGTGCGTGTTTGCTGTTGACGCCCGAACGATTGCAGCTCACGTCCGTACCGGTAGTGTTACTGTAGGATTGGATACGGTATCAACACGTGCGACTCGGTTTTCCGCCGGTGGAGTGTCGCGAGTCACGAGCGGCGCCTGACGTCGTGAGAATGAATGTTCCAGTGCCTACAGCAAGTTACCGGTACAGTCAACCCCCCCCCAAACTGCAAACCATGGCATACAATTTCCTTGTATAACTGATAGTGGACTAATTATGTTTCAATATTGCATAGTGTTTAAGGTCATTTCAAAATCATAACTTGCCTGCAATAATTGGTGAGTCCCACCCTTTGCAGTTTGGGGGTCTGACTGTACCATACAAGAACCAGAGTCAACAATTGCACCGGTCCACCACAACGGCACGCCTTGACTTCGAAGTGACTGGCCCGAACCGTGTCAAAAGACAATGGTGTTGAACTCGCATACTTTATCCAAGTCAAATGAACTGTACTCTTGGGTCGTCTCGAAAACGCGACGCGTTCTAAAATGCCAGCCGGTTTGATCGCGAACCACAAGCCGCACACAGAAAGAAACCCGAGTCCGTTGACGCCACCGCAACAGCTGGCTCACCGGAACTCCAGACGAGGCAGCAAAGCGGGCCGTTTCACGCGCGCGCTTCTTTCCGTTCTGAGGTGTGCGGGATACGATGGCATCATACAAATACCAAGTAAACGGGCGGCGGTTCCGTCTTGTTCGCGTCCCCACTTGACTCTGATTTGCCTCGGCGGCATTCGTTTCCTCCGCGCTCATCATTTCCAAATTGGCCTCTTCGCAACCACTTCAGGCTTCCTCATCTCATACAAAACCCAATATCTAAAAAGATGGTGGGGCGGTCGCTCATGACGATGGCGGCGGTGGCGGCGCTCGCCAAGGACGTGGCGAGCGCGAGCGAGTACTTCACGGGCGATGGCACGGCCTACACGCTGAGTCAGGTGAGCTCGGGCAACTGCAACTTCATGTCGGCGATCAGCACGGCCTCGAGCAACTATGCGGCGCTCAACCAGGAGCAGTGGGACAGCCTGGCCAACTGCGGCCGCTGCGCCGAGGTGTCGTGCATTGACGACTCCTGCACCGTGCAGAACAAGACCGAGGTCGTGCAGATCCTCGACCGCTGCCCCGAGTGCAAGTCGGGCGACCTGGACCTGTCGCCGACGGTCTTCAAGTCCATCACGGGCTCGGACCCGAGCCGGCTGACCATCCAGTGGCGCTTCGTCGAGTGCCCCAACCCGGGTACCATCGAGGTGTGTCTGAAGGAGGGCAGCAACGCCAACTGGGTCGCCGTGCAGCCCACCAACTTCGCCGCCGGCGTCGAGAGCGTCACGGTCGCGGGCGCCGCCACGACCATGCTGGACGGCGCCTACTACTTCGTCGACCAGTCCGGCAGCGTCGACCTCACGGCTGTGGGTGTGTCCATCACGTCCATCAGCGGCGACGTCGTCGAGGGCACGTACTCGCTGACCGCGGGGTCGTGCACGGACACGGGCGACCAGTTCGCGAGCAGCGGGTCCAGCAGCAGCACGACGACCACGGCGCCCGCCACGACTACCGCGGCCCCCGCTGCGACTACTGCGGCTCCGGCTGCGACCACGGCGACTCCATCGACGACCACCAGCGCTCCGTCGACGACCACCAGCGAGAGCGGCGACGATGAGTACGACGACAGCACCGCGGACGACTACGACGACCAGACGGACAGCACCACCGGCTCCGCTGTCACGGATGCTCCGACTACCACCACCACGGACGCGCCCGCTTCGACTACGGAGGCTCCGGCGACCACCACCACGGAGGCGCCTGCCTCGACCACCGAGGCGCCTGCTGCCACCACGGAGGCGCCTGCCGCCACCACTGCGACGCCCACGTCCTCGGGAACGACGCCGTCCAAGTGCCGCGTCCGGTCAGCCAAGTAAGCTAGCTTCCGCGCCTACCGATGGCTGTAACAGTGTGATATCATGTCTGCGTATTGCGCGAAATGAACGTCGTGTTTGGGTGTGTTTTGCCATAAGTACACGGTGGAGCATCTCGAGCGTCCTCAAATGGATCAACGTGATAGACGCGGCCATACAATTCGATGGCTACGCAAAACGACACGCATTGCGTTGCGAGCTCTAGGCATCCAAAATGATCTAGTAGTCGCTTTCAAGGTCGTCGCCGTCCTCCTCAACGGGTGACGTGGTGTTGCCTTCGAGCATGCGGCGACTCGTGTGGATCGTGAATTGCTTCTTGGTGTCGGTGCACGCGTTGGCCGTCAGCGAGAATGTGCCCTGCACCACGTCGCCGTAGATGGACGTGACGGCGACCGTCGCCGCCGACAGGTTGATCGGGGTGTTCGAGTTGGTCTGCAGGTAGTAGTAGGCGCCGTCCAGCATGGTCGTGGCCTTGCCGTTGATGGTCAAGCTCTGGACGCCCGTGAGGAAGTTGGTGGGCTGGATCGCCGTCCAGTACCCGCTGCTCCCCACCTTGGTGCACAGCTTGATGGTCCCCGGGTTGGGGCAGTCGACGAAGCGCCATTGGATCTTGTAGCGCGCCGGGTCGGAGCCCGTGAGGGCCTTGAAGATGGCAGGCGACATGTCCAAGTCACCGGACGCGCACCCGGGACACTGGTCCAGTACTTGGAGGGTCTTGGTGACGCCCTTGGTGCTCGTGCACCGGCTGTCGATGCACGAGACCTCCACGCAGCGTCCGCAGACGGTCTGTCCGGCCCACTGGGCCGCGTTCATGGCGACGTAGTTGGTGGACGCCGTGCTGATGGCCGACATGAAGTTGCAGTTGCCAGAGCTGACACTGCCGAGCCCGTACGATGTCCCGTCACCCGTGAAGTACGTGACTGCGTCCGTCGGTGAGGTTGCAAGCGCGGACAGCGCGAAGGCGAAGGCAGAGAGGGATCGAGACACCATGGCGATTGGATTGGGCGAGGGACTTGGTCTTGAGCTGGTGGAGGCTTTCAGTGTGTGACGCGAGGCGAATTTGGAAATGGAAGAGCGAGGAGCGAGGCAACGGCGAGAGGTGGGCAAGTTGGCCTGGCACACTGCAAGCCGTGAAAGACCGGGCTTGAGGGGAAGGCACACAGCAGAAGCGGCCGAGAAGCTACTGCGAAGGAGGCCGGCGGTCAGAGACGCGCGCTTTGACGTCCTTCTCCTGCCAGTCTGGCAGTGCCAGAGGGCGCGTCGGAAGAGCTGCGTGGATCGGCACTGGTCATGGCGGACAGCGTAAGCTCTGCTTGATCCAAAGACGGCAAACGAGACCGACTGTCCCCCCATCAAAACACCGTGCTGGAGCCGCAGATCCGATGCCATCCTCTCCGTCAAGCGCTCACGGCAACATCATTGGAACACATTGATAGAGTTGCACGTGACGAAGGAGAAGGCGTGGTTGCCGCCTCCTCCAGCGGCAGAAAAGCGAGTCACGCGCCTGGTTTTCATTCAGCTTGAAGTGGTCCCACCGTGGGAATCATTCGAATGGTCAGTGACCATTGGTCACCGCGCTGAATCCCCGGCCTGCACATCGCGCTCGCGCTCTGCCTTATGGCGTCCGAGTGTACCACAAGACTACATCGCATCCCCCGGCGAACGGAATGTTGATGCCCGTGCACATACACCGCTACAGAACGTGCTCTCGAACAGTGAATACCCGCCGCTGTCCGTCCTGCGGCGATTCTCTGTCCTGCAGTCAAGCAACCAATCAGGCGCATCACCTCGTTCGAGTTGCACAAACCAGATTCGGGAGCACCACATCGTTTCAAGGCGCAAATCCCATCATAATCTTCCGCCGCACAAACGTGGCGCCGCCGCCGCGCGGACGCCAAGACGGCGGGCGAGCGAAGTGCTTCAAGTTCGAAAAGGATCTGCAGCGTGGCCTGGCCGGCGCAAACGAGATCGTGCGAGTGCCAGAGAGCACTGTACAACCGCAGCAGCTCGCTGGGGCACGCTACGACACGCATATCTATATGACAGACCGGCAAACGAGGCTCTGAGGCGCATCCGTCTCCGAGGCAACGTAGCGTTTTTCCATCAGGACAGGCGAGGTATATGCTTGCATCATATCATTCCTCTGGGATGTGTCGGCTCCGACGGGGTGGGCAAGCCAACACTTCGCGAGAGCGTATCACAATCATCTTCACCGCTTGACCGAGGCGTCTAGAGTGTGGCTCTCTCCTGCTGTGATTTGCATTGGAGCGCTTGCCCAAGGACGCTCGTGCTTGGCCTCGTCTGTACAGTACCCCGCACTGCCTCGCCATTCACACTCCATTCCTAAATCCACCACGGTCCAAGCAAGCCTCGCTCCCCGCTTCCGCCTTCCCGTACTTCAAACCAAGATGTTGACTCGTTTCCTCTCCGCCGTCGCCTTCGCTGTCGCTGCGCTCGCCGCCTCGCCTGCCAGCGCGGTCACGTACTTCACGGGCGACGGCACGACATACGGACTCGGCAGCATCGGCTCGGGCAACTGCAATTTCATGTCGGCGATCAGCACGGCGTCCACCAACTACGTGGCCATGAACCAGGCGCAATGGAACAGCCTGGGTGTCTGCGGCCGCTGTGTCGAGGTCTCGTGCATCGACAGCAAGTGCACGGCCACCAAGAACGTGAAGCGGACTCTTCAGGTCGTGGACCGCTGCCCCGAGTGCGCGTCCGGGGATCTCGACATGTCCGCCTCTGTCTTCAAGGACATTACCGGGTCGTCTCCGAGCCGCTACAAGATCCAGTGGCGCTTCGTCGACTGCCCGAGCCCGGGGACCATCAAGGTGTGCCTCAAGGAGGGCAGCAACCCGTGGTGGATCGCCATCCAGCCCACCAACTTCCTCACGGGCGTCAAGAGTGTGACCATCAACGGCAAGAACACGGCCATGCTGGACGGCGCGTACTATTATGTGCTGACGAGCACGAGCGAGATCAACTTATCATCCGTCTCGGTGGCCATCACGTCCATCTACGGCGACGTGGTGCAGGGCAAGTTCGCGCTGTCGGTCGGCAAGTGCACGGACACCAAAAAGCAGTTCACCATCAGCACGAGCCGCCGCATGCTCGAGGGCAACGCCACCGCCGCCGTCGAGGACGGAGAGGCCGAGTTCCAGGAGGACTAACCTGATTGGGCTGAGCTCCATTTCTAGAAGTGTGCATGTCAGATTGAGTTGCCTGAACGTGCGTCTGTTAAGTGTTGAATGCGTCGGTTTTTGAAGTTGCTTTAGCGTAGGAACGTAACGGTTGTTTTACGTTGCTGATACGCAACTGAATTGTTGAGTTGCCTATCTGCACCGTATGCTGTTTGCGCACCCATCATTTTGCCAGCGACTTGACGTGGCCCACGCCGTGGTTGTGATACGTGCGCTTTTCCTCCAATTACCGTTTGTTAAACGCTATATCTCATTTTTACCCAATGAAAACCCGTTAAATGAGCCGAATTTCACGCCAATCGCGCGAATTCTTGTGGGCGTTGGTCGGCTAGCCAAAGTTGGGCCGCGTACGTGGTGTTTGGCCCCAAACGCCATCACCAGCGCGGTCGCAATCTGCTACACCGATCACCTACCGTTCAGTAGTGAAACCAAGTGTTTAGCTTTTGCTGGTGTTCAAAACGATCGACCAGCAGTGGCATCAATCCGCGATTCCGTTCGCCCCGCTCACTGTCCCGCCGCTCTCTCCTCCTCCTATATAAGTATGGCGTCGAACCAAACGACGGCGGCGGCGATGGCGCACCTACCGCCGCAGCTGCAGGCGGCCAAGGGCGCGACCGCGGCCGACCAGAAGCCACTGTACAGCTATCTGTTTGGCGGCGTGTCGGCCGTGGGCGCCGTGTTCTTCACGCACCCGTTCGACCTGCTCAAGGTGCACCTGCAAACGTCCAAGAAGGAGAACCTGGGCCTCGGGCGCGCGCTCAAGCGCGTGCTGCAGCAGCAAGGGCTCCGCGGGCTGTACCAGGGCATCTCAGGCGGCGCCATGCGCGAGGGCACGTACTCGACGGTGCGCTTCGCGGTCTACCACTACCTCAAGGACGCGGCGATCGAGCAGAACGGCGGCGAGCGCATCTCGACGCTGCACAACATCTCGCTGGGCCTCGTGGGCGGCGCGGTCGGCGGCGCCATGGGCAACCCGGCCGACATTGTCAACATCCGCATGCAGGCGGACAGCCGCGTGCCCGAGGCGCAGCGCCGCAACTACAAGCACGCGGTAGACGGGCTGGTGCGCATCCGCCGGGAGGAAGGCGTGTCGGCGCTACTGCGCGGCGTGCGGCCCAATGTCATTCGCGCCATGCTGCTCACGACGGGCCAGATCGCCGCGTACGACGTGGCCAAGCACCAGCTGCTGGACAACGCCAAGCTGGACGACAACCTGCAGACGCACGTGCTGTCGAGCATGTTCGCCGGGCTCGTGGCCACCACCGCTTGCGCGCCTGCCGACGTGGTCAAGACACGCATGATGAACATGCAGCACAACGAGTACCGCAGCGCCACCGACTGCTTCGTGCAGGTCGTGCGCCGCGAGGGCGTGCGCGGACTCTACAAGGGCTGGCTGCCCGCCTACATGCGCCTCGGCCCGCAGACGCTGCTCACTTTCGTGTTCCTCGAGCAGCTGCGTCATCGGCTGCTGTGAAGTGGCAGTAGTGCGAAGTGAAGGAAGGGAGGGTAGAGACGTACAGTACGATGCGTGTCGGGTCCAGGCGAACGGCCGGCGGATCCGAGGCGTGGGGCTGGTATCTATAATTGGTCGTAGTCTGCGACTCGTAGACAATGAAGGAGCGTGGACGTGACGTTGCTTGGTGTGCTTCCCTTGATGAGCGTCGTGCCGCCTCCATCACGCTCTCACTGCTACATTTATTGTCATGGCAACAGCTTCTAGCGGCCGGCAACAAGCATACCTCATGACGTCACGGTCCCTTGGACATTTCGAGGTGGAAGACCAAGAGCTCCTCGTGCTGCTGTCGAAGGAACGCGAGTTCCTGCACGTGCCGCCTCTCTCGAGCATACCTCTCATCCTCTGCTCGCTTCTCCATCCGCTGCGTTGCAGCCCCAAAACAATACGTTCGCATGAGGACCATTTCGTAGAACGCATCCAGTATCCCAAAAGCACGCTTGCGCACCGCTACACGGAGCTCCAGCTCACGCCGAGTGGCGACTAACTCGTCTCGCCGGGCCTCACGCTCCTTTTGCTCCTTCTCCAAGTCGGCGAGACCCGACTCGGCTTGCACAGATTTGGCGCGGCCATAGGCTATGCTGTTGTGATACAGCGTCTGGTATGCTTCGACCGTCAACCGCAGCTCGTCACGCACGCGCAGCAACACAAGCCCGCGCTCAGGACACTCGAGCGCCACCTCGCGAATCATTTCGTCTACAGGAATTAAAAAGCAAGCATGTAAGTCCACGTCATTTATAACAGCGCTGGCTCCAGAGCGAGAGCTGCAAGATCCTCTGACGTACCGAACGCGTGGAGGAAGAGCTGCTCTCTGACGGGACAAATCGCTGACGACCGCGCCTGCCGCACGTCCAACAGCTCGTTCAGTGCGTCCTGGAACGCGAGCACCTTACTACGGGTCGCTGGAGTCATGCGCGCCATGCGCTGCCACTTGCCGCGTGTGTCTTGCCACGTCCTACTTGGTACGGCACCACTCATTCGAGTTAGCTTAGGCGGCAAGGTTACCGACCATCGTGCATTGACATACGCACTTGGGCGGCAGCAAAGCGTCCATGATCTCTCACGTCAGCGTCGTAGAACCAGCGAGCGGCGCAGCGGCGGCGTCCCCGATCTGAGCGACGCAGGGACCGGCGGCTTCCGATTCGCTTTTGGGTGGATCAAGGTCGTAGCGTGACGCTGGTGACGGCGATGGCGGTGTCGGAGGGGTCGCCGAAAAGGAGAACGGCTTCCTGTTCTTACGCGTCCCGCTGGCTTTTGACGGACTGGATCCCAACGGACCCACGAGGACCGCGGGCTCGTAGGTCAATGCGTAAAACTCTCATAGCACGCGGTCGTCGTCGCTGCTCTCATCATGTTCGTGTACCGGACGCTTGTCGTCCAACGCACAGCCACTCGGAGTCATGGTGAGCGCACAATATAAGAATAAAACAACGGCGAGGTGGATGGATATGTAAAACCTTCATGGCGTCGGTTCAAGATCAGGAGCGTCTGGCCGACAGCTACACGGGTGATGTGTATAATTGTTAGCATCACAATAGCATCACCATTGACGCGAGAGGGATACCCACTTGCTTGATCCTCCAAACAGAATACACAAACCGAGAGTCGTCGCCACGTTGAAGTGCTTCAACCTAGAACTGCGAACCCTTCTTGTTGCCGATGCCGCGCGGGTTGGCGTCCTTCCAATCGTCCCACGCGCGGTCCTTGTAAGTGGCCTCATCTAAGAGCTCCTCGTCGTCTTCATCGCCGTCTTCAACCAGCTGGTCATATCGGCGTGGAGCCTGTGGAGCCTCCCTGTGACACCAGAGACAAAGCGTTTGTCAGCGACCGCTATCTTATGTTGGCGAGTGGGTGACTGTCAACTCACTTTTCGCGATCCTGCCGCTCCATGGCATCGGCGACCTGCTGGTCGGCGTATTCCGTCAGCGACATGGTGGGCAGGCGGTGACCAGGCTGGAAGACGCCGGAGCGCACGGTCTCACGGCGCATCTCTAGCTGCGGGTTGATGCGCGTGATGGTCTGTGCAACCAAGAAACGACACGCAAAAAGGTGAGCAAGTACACTTGGGATGGCAGCCACGAGTGTAAACGTACGATTCCCTGTCCCTGCGGCGGCGGCGGCGGGCGATGCGCTTCCGAGAACAGATCCTGCTTGGCCGACGCGGCGTTCATCTTGAGCATTGTCTCGAGCATGTCTTTCTCCTGCGGTATGGTGGGAATGGTCAGACGGGAGTCACACGGGAAACACCCCCCCCCTGATGGTACGAAAACGTACCTGGTTGATTGCGGTCTGCTCATCCATGGACTTGACGACAGCAAGCTGGATGAACGTCATCAGTTGCTCCCGCTCGAGGTCATCCACGTCGTCGTCCTCGCCAAACTCGTCGTGCTCCTCGTTGGTCGCGCCGGGCTTGGTATCGCCCAGTTCGCGTCTCCGCTTCTGTACTTCGGCGAGCTTCTTCTCCATCTCGCGCTGCAGCTGGAAGCGCTGGATCTTCTCCTCGCGCGACAGCGTGAACTTCTTGGCCTCCAGCCGCTCGTACTGCTCGCGTCGCTTCTTCTCCGTCAGGATGCCCAGCGCCTCGGCGCGGTCCAGGAACTGCGAGAAGAACACGTCGGCCTCCCTCAGGAACTTGATCCGGTACACGACGTTGCGCGTGTGGTCGGACGGACCCTTCTGCGCCGCAGCGGACGATCCGTCGCGCGCGTCGGCGCTGGCGCCGCCAGTGGCCTGGAAGAACGTGCGCTTGGGGATCAGCATGCCCATGTAGTACTCAAGGCAGAAGGCGTACAGCTGCAAGTTGTTGAGCTCGAAGAACTGCTCGTTGTCCGAGAGCACGCCGTCCATCTGCCGCTGCGAGAGCGCGCGCTTGACGTACTCGATCGCCGCGAGTAGCTCGTCCTGGAATGCCTGGCCGTTCGTGTCGCCCCCCACCGCAGCGCTCGGGTTCTCCAGCGTCAGGAAGCGCTGCTGCGCGCGCGTGTAGCTCACCAGTTCGTCGCCGGCCGCCGCGCGCGCGGGGGAGGAAGACGAAGGAGAGGAAGCCATGGTGCTCGGTTGCTGGTTGCTGGCCTTTCCCGACGGATTCACTTGGCTACTCTATCGGATGGAACACTGTTCCCGACGTTTCCTATTTGCGCAGGTTGGGATAAGAAGGCAGGCCTGTCGATGCCTCTTATAGAGGGATGTGCATGGGAAACTGCCACTGTATAGAGAGATGCTGGCGGGTCGAAGTCTCCAATAGAGGGATCTACTCGGAAGGTGTCCGTGTAGAGAGATTCCTCGGCGACCAAAGTGACCTGGACATCCGCGTCTTCGACCAAGTGGATGCGGTAACAACCTACAGTACCAACTGGATGCTATTAGCTTGGGACGGAAAGCGAGCACCAAGTGTGGGAATGCGTTCACTCAATCGATTCATAACTGTTTATTGTTTTCTTTTCCTTTGTTGTATGTTACTGTCGGATAACCCGAGGCAACATTAGCAATTAGTGAACGCGGCGGTGACTGCAGCTCGGCCCGTTCCCCGCCGCCGGCAACAACACAAACACGTACCCAAAGGACCCGAACCACCTCCGGTCAGCATCCGCATGCGAGCCGACGACCCGCCCGAAAAGTCAAACGAACACGGCTTGCACTCGACAGCGCGGACCAATCGCGCGTCTCTGTATTAAGTCGCTGTCGTAGCGAAGCGGGGACGCACTGCACTATCCACGTCAAGGACGGCGCCGCTTACTTCTTGCCGAGCGTCATCTTGACCTCGCCGGCGACGAACTGCAGCAGGCCGAGGCCCAGGCCGCCGAAGAGCGCCGTGGTGAGGAGGTTGTCCGAGCTGCGCTTGGCGTGCGTCGGGCGCGACTTGTCGGCGAACAGCTTCTGGTCGGCGGCCACCTTGTTCTCCGAGCTCAGGAGCGCGAAGTTGCGGCGCTGGGCGCCCGAGCGAACGGCGCGGACAGTCTGGCGGGCGAACATGTTCGACGAGAGGAGGAGACGGGAAGTGGCGGACGCGCGACTTTGATTTCTTCACTGTGACGGCCAGCCGGGCACAAAGGGGGGCAAGCGCTGTGGACCGCCCGACGCGGTGTCGAGCGTGGCGCGAAAAAATCACCACGGTACGCGTGTTTTAAACATTTTGCATACTGGAATTAAGATGTGAAAGAAACAGTGCGGTGAAGAAACGCGAGCGGGAACCGTCGAAATCGCTGTTGCGGGCGCAAAGACATGGTGCGCCTCGGTCTTCACCCGGCATTTAGAAACGGTAGAAATAGAAGCGATCGATGCGGTTTCTATTGACGATGGGGTCCACCACCGAAATCACGTGGTCGAATTGCAGTTACAAACTTGACCCGGTTGACTTGAACTGCTTTGGCTGCCGGTCATCGCTACTGCTGGTCATTTCCTTCGTCGACTCCTCCTCCTCCACCTCCGAGCTCTCGTCCGCGTTGTTTGCCCACACGGGGACGCCATTAACGACGGCGACGGGGTACTCCTGCGTCAGCTCGCTGCCGAGGTGCTTCTTCCAGTTGAACAGGTTGACGAACGAGTACATGAGCGACTTGACGCGCGTCTTGAACACCTCCTTGCGCGTGGTCGGGAAGGGCGTCGTATCGAGACAGAGCACGCCTGGGACCGAGAACATGTCGCTATAGCCCATGCCGAAGACGATCGCTCCGGGACCCCACTCCTTGACGTACGACGCGAGCTGCTTGGCGATCAGCCGCTTGCTCACAATGTGCGCACCGTAGTAGTTCTTGGCGTCGATCCAGCGAATGGGCGTGCCGTTGATGATGACCGGGTCCAGCAGCAGGATGTCCGGCGAAATGACACGCCGCCCGTACACACGCTCCTGCTCCGCACACAGATCCTCCTGTGTCCTGTTTTGACAGGCGAATAAGCCATCGTTAGATCTCCACACCAGTGCTGGATCGCAACATAAGCGTTGGGAACATACTTGATGCGGATGCCGCGGGCCTTCAGGAAGTGTTGGATGGCCGTCTCGAGGGAGTCGGCGTTGTACGATGGCGCACCAATGAACGGGTCGCTTTTGTGGATGCTATCGTACTCGATGGCCTTGCGCAACTCGTACTGGTCGCGCTTGGACAGAAACTCTGCTGGGTTGCCGAGCGCACGCTGCATTCAGCAGCATCAACACAAATACGAACGCAACCAGCGTTAGATCACACATTGAACTACAACAACATCAAATGAAGTGACGGTAAACATACCTTGACGGAGAGCGTGCTCATGCCGCGGTGGCGCAGGATGACGCGCATCAGGGACACCGGAGGGTAGTTATGCACGATTGAGAGCTCAATGAGCGACTTGCCGCTCTCGTACTCTTTGTTGATGGTCGACGTGTCGCGGCGCACGCGGTGCGTATTGACCAGCAGCGACATGCGCTGCAACTGCTTGCGCAGGTTCAGCGTCATGTTGGCTGTGATCGGCAGCATCTGCAGAAGCTCGTCAATGTGATTCACTTGCTTGCGCTTGAGCCGGCGGAACGTCTCCTGCTGGAGAATCAAACCTGCCGCCTGCGTCTCGAGCACTTGCGGGATCGGCTTCACCGGCCAATCCATCAAGTACGGCTTCAGATCGCCAAACTTGAGTCGCGCGGCCTTGATCTCACTCGCAGGAAGCGCCTCAGCGTTCGGACCGTTATTGTACAGCGCCAATTGCATAGACGAGTACACGGACGACATCGCGAAGCACGGGTCCAGTCCGACAGCGCGGACACCTTCCATGACGGTAAGCGCGCGGTCCTTCCGTCCGGACTCGAGCGATGTGAGTGACGAGATCTCGGGCTCCACGCCAGACAGTCGCATCTCCATGAGAATGTCAAAGAACGCATCCGAGCGCCACACCATAGAGGAACGAAGCAGCCAGTGCATGTACGTGTGCACCGAAATGGAGCGATGCAGCCGAAGCTGCTTGAGCACCTTGATGGCGCCGTCCAGGTACTCTTGCCGGTAGCAAATGTCCAGGAAGCGATTGAAATCCTGGAGCGTCAGCGTCACGCCGGCACGCTCCATCAGCTCCCAGAGCCGAATAACATCCTTGGCCGACGACGTCTCGTCACACACATCTAAGAGAGCACGCAGCGTCTGTTCATCGACCTTGCGGCCCTGGTTGAGCATGTCGCGAACGATGCGGATGCCCTCTGAGGGCTTCTTGGCCTCGCAGCACGCGATCACGCCCGGCGTGAGAAAGTTCTCGTCCAGGAACGGGTTGCCGTAGTTGCGGTACAGGTCGAACAGCGTGTGGCCGCGCTGGAACGACTCGCGGCGCAGACGTGCGACCAGCTGCGCGATCTCATCCACGCTCGGCAGCGTCTTCTGCAGCGCCGCGATCTCTTGCAGCGTCATCGTGATCTTGTCTGTGCGCGCATCGTTCCTCGGCGCCGCGGCGCCGTTGATGGGCTTGCGCGTAGGGGCAATGGTGGTAGAGGTAGTCACCGCGACGGCTTCCTCTTGCGGCTGAGGTTGTGCATTAGCCGCAGTCTTCTCTGTGAAACGCTTGGGAGAAGGCGCGCTGGTCTCGCGAACAGCTTCCGTTGTGCTGTTCCCGTTGATACCGACTGCATACGGAGCGCTAGCGGCCCTCTTTCCGTTAACATGAACCCGCTCCGCCTTGTCTGCGACCGCCACAGCGGCGGCGCCAGCAGTAGACGAACCATTCGGCTTTTTGGCGGCCGCGAGCGAGGCGAGCAGCTCCTCCTCCGACTGCTTCAGTGTCGCCGGCTTGGGCTTCGCAACGCGCTTGATTTGCGCCGACGCGCCGTTCACGGACGCCACCGCCGCCTTCTTGTGGCGCGTGGTCGCCTTGCGCTTGATCTTGGCCGGCACGGGCTTGTGCACCACCGCCTGAGACGCGGACGCGGCGGAAGAGAAGCGCACGGACGGCGCGAGAAGCGCCAGCCCTGACGCACCAGGCTGCCGGCGAGCGCCGAACGCCTGAAGGCCGCGAGAGGCTGCGGAGCTCGCCACGGAGGCGGACGGCCGCGCCAGCCGGCGCGACGACAGGCGAGTCGACTGCGCAGCGAGCAGCATGTCCTTTTCTCCTCCTTTCCTGGCGATTCCCGTTGTTGCTTTTCCTGACCAGCGAAAAAGGCGGCCTGCGGAAATCAGAAAGTATTTACCGAAGTAGACAGTTGTTGGGTGAAACCCACGTTTGGGGAAATTGCATTTCTAACCCAGCGAGTCATTTAGAAACGTCTGAGTACAGTTCTGAATCTGATGATGATGTCGGAGTCGCCACTTCAACGATGGTGGCGAACGGTTATTGACCACGAGCGACGGAAATGGGAAACGCGAAGGGATGCGACGGCGCGCTTGCTGCGCTCTTGCGGCGCCTATATATACCGGTCGCGCGCTGTCGTGGTGGCGACGCGCTGTCCGGTCTATTTATGCGCCCGGCTGCCGGTCTGGCGCGCTCGCTTTCGTGTAGCTGGCGGCCGTCACTTGAGAAGAAGAGCCGAGCATCTTACATTCGAACTCCACCAACAACGAACTGACCTTTCACACGCAACGCCAACGATGAGCCGCGGGGCGTACGCGTACCGGGATCTGGACGAGGAAATCTTCGCGCCGCCGGAGTGCACGCACCACCAGCTGCAGCTGGGCGGGGTCGACGCGTGCGGCGGCTACTACCAGAGCCACTCGTCGCCTTTGCAGCTCTCCAAGGCGTCGGGGCACAGCGAGTCGACCATCCTGCGGCGCCACCTGGCCATGCGCCGCGCGCGCCGCAACAAGATCGTGCTCGTGGGCGGCATCGCCGTGCTGCTGGTCTCGACGGCGCTGCTCTGCGTGCTCAGCAAGCTGCCGCCGGCCGATAAGTCGGCCCTCGATCTGGTCATCGGCGCGCCCTACGGCGCGCTTCGCCGCTCTGACGCTACCACCGGCGGCGACGCGCTCAAGAACAGCGCAAGCGCGCCGGTCAGTCAAGAAGAAGCGGCAGTAGCGGCCGACGCGATGGCTGGCAAACGGTGGGGCGGCGTCATGGGACCGGGCGTAGGCGACGACGACCCGTACGACCCGCAGCTCGAGCAGATGGAGGTGCCCGAGGCTGACGAGCAGCAGGAGGAGGGGGAGGAGAAGGACCCGTACGACCCAGATGAGGAGGAAGAGGACGGTGAGGGAGTAGAGAACGACCGGTAGAAGGCGTGGCAATAACAAAATGCATTTCTCGAGCACCCTACGTGAGAGTATTAGTTCAATACGACATTGATGCCATGCTGATAGCTTGGCACACCCATTGAGATGACCTCTATTGTCGATGCATGGTGGATGTTATGCGCAGGGACTACATGCCGCGCACGTCCTTGATGGTGAACACCTGCCGGAAGTCGGTGGGGATGTCGAAGAGCGACGCGTCCAGGTCCGGGTTGAGCTCGAGCCGCTGGAACGTGAAGGCGCCGCGCACGGTGAAGGCCATGGGCAGCTCAAACTGCACCGGGAAGCCCGGCGGGAGTTTCTGTCGATCATTTTGGAAGGTATCAAGACGTGCAGTCAGTCAGTCGCTTCATCACCTGAGACAGAGCGCAGTGCGGTGGCGCTTACCATGTGGAAGAACTCCTTGAGGTTCTTGACGTGGTCGCCCGTTGTCGCGAGGAACTCCATGACGGGCACGAAGTCGCGCAGGTGGAACGGGAACTCCTCGGCCATGACCACCTTGGCCTCGAACTCCTTCGCCACGCGGCGCTCGGCCGGGAGCACCGTAAGGCTGCGGAACGTGTTCTTGTACGCCGGCGCGTCGCCATTCAAAGGTGTCTCCTTCGCCGACAAGACAGTCAGATCCCCTGGCGGTGTAGTCGACGAGTCGGTTGTAGCGTGCCGCTTGAAGAAGGCCGCGACCTTGCCCTTGGGTTTGTATTCGCTGGGATGACCAGTATCTCCTTTTCCGCTCGCGTCGACACCTCCGTCCGGGAAGAAGTACTCGTTAAACGACACGGTCGAGGTCAGCGGATTGGGCAGCGCGCGCAGGTCTCGTTGCTGGAAGAACGCCAGCTTCTCCGCGTCTGTCAGTGACGTCGGCGTTCGTGCTGTAATCGTCGACGCTGGTGTACCATTGTCAGTATCAGACACGTCCGCGCCATCTCCACCCAGGACTGGCAGGCGCATGTTATCGCTCAAGTCGCCATGCACTGAGGTGGAGGCAGCGGCGTCGTTAGCGACCATCGGCCGTGTGTGCCGCACCGTATACTTGATGGTCACGCCACGGCGGTCGAGGGCGAGCTGACGCGGCGGCTGCGTGTTCATCCAGAGCAGCACGAAGCTGCCGTGGTGCTCGGCTTGGAACTGGCCGGCGATGGCCGCGTGCTTGACGCCGCGCGTCGTCTGGCACACTGGGAACTGCTTGTCGTCGAAAAAGTGCGTGGCGCTGAAGCGGAAGTCGCGGTTCGAGGCGGTGAAGCTCCACTCAATAGTGTCCCCTGCACACACGTCCAGGTGCATCTCGACCTTTTTACCCCGGGGGAGTCGCAGCACCTGCAGCGCATCATCCTTGTCACCAACCGAGTCGTTCGACATGCTCATGCTCTGGCTACTGCTGCTTGGACTACGGTTACTGCTGATCTCCGAGTGTGAGGACTCGTCGCGAGAGCGAGAGAAGAGCCCACGCTTCTTCTTCGTCTTCTTAGCCTTGTCGGTAGCAGTGCGAGTACTGCTCTCGTCCGCACTCTCCTCGTCGTCGCTGGTCTTCTTCCCCGTCTTGTCCTTCTTCATGAGCTTCGACGCCGTCGTCAGGTGGCTCACAAACTCCTGCAGCTCGTCCAGCGGATCGCCGTCGTTAGATGAAGACGCCGACGTCGCCGACGTCCGCATCTTGCGCTTCGGGTTGGCGACCGGCCGGAACTGCGCCGACATGCTAAAGTTGCGCATGCGGTACTTGGTGCCGCCCCAGGGGCACTGCCGCGCGCGTCTTCTACTCGTGTGACCGGTCGTTGGCGCGCTAGAGATGCTGTCATTGCTACTACTCGTGGTGGGCGCGACTCGACCTGTTGGCACAAACTCGAGGTCGGTCGTGTGCATGGTGGACGTGGACATGGCCGTGGTGAGCATCACCTGGAGCGCCAGGTCGACGTTCTCGACGGTCGTCGCGCTCGCGGCCTCGTTCACGTCGTAGTACATCTTGGCGTCGCGGTCCAGGATGACCGCGTGGCCCGGCGCCCAGACCAGGTTGTTGCCGCGGCCGAGGAACATGTGCGAGAGCCACCCCTTCTTCCACGTGATGCCGTCGAGGCCCTTGAGCGCCATGTCGCACCGCAGCTGCGCGCCGCGCTTCCAGATGCGGATCGTGTCCGAGGGCAGCATCTGCGAGACCAGCGGCACCCACGAGCGCGCCTCGACGAACATCTCGGCTGAGAAGTCGGGCAGCTGCTCCAGCGCCTGCACGAAGCGCGGCTCGTGCTGCCGCACAGCGCGCCACACCTGCTGCTCGCTCGCCAGGAACAGCGCGGCCAGCAGCCACTCGTCGTCGCACAGCGCCGCATCGTGCAGACAGCTCCAGCCGTCGCGGTTCTTGGACGCCACGCGCGCGCCGCGCTCCTGTTTTGCATCAAGCGTGGGCGTCACGGTCAGTCAAACAGTTGCTACTGTTGTTGGCCACTACGGACGATGCTATGGGCGTAGAGCGAACGCACCAGAAGCAGCTGGACGATGGCGCGCTGGGAGGGCTGAATGACGCGCACGGCCAGGTGCAGTGCCGAGTTGCCGTGCGCGTCGCGCGCCTCCATCAGCTCGTGCACCGCCGAGTCGCCGTCGTCATCGCTGCTGTTCCTGTCGCTGCTGCTGCTCCTGGAGACGCCCGAAGACGCAGAAGAGCACGCCGCCAGCAACGCCCGCACGCGGTCGACATCGCCCGCCCAGATCGCCGCGTGCAGCGCCGGAAGCGGCGCGCCAAGCGCGGGAGACGTCGCCGCCATCGTCGTAACGAGCTGGTCCGTCGATCGGGTTGATGAAATGACCTGGGTGCGACGTTGATCTGGAAATGGTTCCTACAAAATCGTTCGCACTCAATTCATAGGTTCGTGCGTACAGTACCCCGTTGCTCGCGAACCTAGAGTGTTGGGTTACTCGGCAAAAGGTTGCGCTTTCGAGTAGGTAAACCCCAACCGTTCGGGTGAATGGGATTTTGGGTTTTATCTTCTGGGCATTTGTGTGTTTTCAACCTTTTCAGTTCCCGCGCGCGCCATTTTTTCGCGGGAAACCAGAAAGCATTGAGCCGCCCAAAGCGCGCTTCCCTGGAAGTGTACCAAGTGCTCTGAGTTTGATCGGCGCGGACGGAATGGGCCGCGAGGAGCTGGCGCTGCAGACGCAGCTGCTGCTGCAGGAGGCGTCGCACCTGTCGCAGGGCGCGCCGGCGACCGACGCGGAGGCGTCGGCGCTCGTGGAGGGCGACGCGCCGGCCGTGTCGGAGCTCGAGGCGGCCAGGCAGGCGCTGCTGGACAAGCTCAAGCGCAAGAAGGAGCAGCGCCGCGCGCAGATGCAGCAGATCAACCAGAAGCGATACAGTTTCGGCGGCGTTAGCGCGTCCAAGACGACGACAGCGGCGTCGCCCACGAGCGCGGCCGGCCAATCGCGACTGACGCCAGTCAAGGCCAAGGCCGCATTCAAGCCGCCCGTGGCCGCCAGCACCGGCGTGGCGGCACACAAGAAGAAGGACCTGCTCGCACGGCTGCGGCAGCAGGCCATCCAGCAAGGTTCGTGCGTGTTGGATTGAATAGAACAGCGCGGTGGTGCTCGTCACGTTGCTGATTGGTTGTGGTCGTGGTGATGAACAGGCGCGCAGAACATGGCCAAGATGTTCGGGTACGCGTCGTACGAGGAGCAGATCAAGAACCTGAACCTGCTCGAGAAGAGGAAGATCCTCGAGAGCGAGAAAAGGGAGCAGAGCAAGGAGGAGGAGGAGGAGGAGCAGCGCGCCAAGCAAGTGGCAGCGGAGGAGGAGGAACACGACGAGGACGATGCCGACAACGGACTGGACCCGATGGAGCAAGAGGGCGACACCGAGCCGACGCTCGCCGCAGGTGTGAGCCAGATCAGCGCTTCCTCATCGCCCCGTGCTGATCCCGCGGTCGACTCTAGCGCCGGTGCAATTAGTACCGACGCGGGCAATGTGATGAGGGTCCGCCTGCCGACGGCCGCCGCCTCCGAGAGCGAATCCGTGCGTGTCAAGCGCCGAAACCGCATCGACGAGGATGAGGACGACGGGAATGAGGCCGGCAGTGAGCAGGACGGCGAGGACAACGACGAAGACCGCGACAATGACGATAAAATGGAGGTGGAGGACGCCGGTTCTGCCTCCACGCGGTCTGTCGTGGACGCGTCTGCCTCCAGCAATGCTGCAGCTACGTCAACATCGAGCCCGGCGCCAAAGAAGGACCGCTCAGCCGCGTACCGTGAGCTCCTGCGGGCGGAGGCGCTGGCAACCCGACGGCGCAAGCGGCTCGTGAAGGGCGGCGGCGGCGCCAACTTCGTCGAGTCGGAGGCCGAGGAAGACGAAGAGGAGGACGCGCTCAAGATCGGCGGCCTGGGCGACTTTGGTTTCGGCGTGCCGCAGGCCAAGACGCAGGAGTCCAAGGAGTCGGAGGAGGAGCGGAACGCGCTCAAGCTGCGCGCGGACGACCTCGAGGGCATTGTGGACGACCTGTCGGACGACGAGCAGGCGCAGCAGCAGGACCTGGACGAGATCTTCCGCAAGGAACTCGAGGAGCAGGACCGCGAGCAGGTCAAGGAGGTGATGCGCAACGTCAAGGAGGGCTTCGGCCGCAACCGCCGCGCGTTCTCTGCGGGCTTCCAGTCCGGCGAGGCGCGCGGGCGCTTCAACCTCGACGAGCTCGTCGCGGCCGACGGCAGCAAGTTCGAGGCGGCGCGGCTCGGACTGCTCGAGTCGGACGAGGAGTGGAGCGAGGATGAGACGGGCAAGAAGACGAAGCGGTCCCGTCGAGCTGATCGTGGTGAGGACGGGGAAGGTGAAGGCGAAGATGACGATGATGAAGAGGAGGACGAGGAGGCCGAGATGGAGCGCATGCTGCGCGAGCGGTACAAGAGCCAGCCGCAGATCTACGTGACGTCGTCCGAGTCGGAGGGCGAGGAGGAGGAGGACGCGCAGGGCAAGGGCGACGCCGCTGCGGGCGCGGACGCAGGCGAGGCCAACTCAGACGAGGAGCGCGAGAAGCAGCAGATGAAGCTGTTCTCGGAGCGCGCGCGCATCAACCGCCGCATGGCGCGCATGAAGGACCTGCAGCGCCAGATCTCGCTCGAGAACGGTGACGATGAGGAGGGCAAGAAGGCGAGCGCGCCGGCCATGCCGAACCTGCTGCTTGAGGAGGACGAAGACTCGCAGGAGGTAAGGAACCCTTCGTGTTGGCCTGCGCTGGTGGGTTGCGTGTCCTGTGGATGGCTAACGTTTGGTACTCTCGGTGTACGCAGCTCTTGAAGCTCCTGAATCGAACGGACGTGAGCAGTAGTGCGTCCACCGCCTCCGCCGCGACGTCTGCGGTGCCTGGAAGCGCCAAAATGACACACGGTGAAGGCAAACGTGGCGCGGCAGGCGCTCGCCCGCGGCCGATGCTTGGCCGGTTCAACTCGTTCGGCTCTGCGTCCTCGTTCCACCGCGTCGCCGGCAACTGCAATATGTTCAGCGCCGGATCGGTGCGTTCCGTTGGTTTAGAAGATTCTCTATTCTCTTGTGTGTGGCTCACACGACGTTTCCTGACATGTGCAGGGGAGCAGCCAGGCGAGCAAGGGCTTCGTGTTCACGTCGCTCGGTTCGGAGCGACCGGAGCAGGGCGACGCCCTCACGAACGACGAGAGTGAGCTGCCGCCGCCGGCTTCTCGGCCGGAGCTGGGCAAGAGCAAGAGCTGGGGCCAGCCGGCGCACCGGACCGGCAAGCGCGGCGCCGACGCCGCTGCAGCGACCGGCGCGGGCAGGAAAAGCAAGAAGCCCAAGCGCGCGAGCGACTTCTTCTCGGTGCTGTCGTCGTACCAAGTCGTGCCCAGCAGCAGCAACCACAGCGCGCCGCTGTGAGGTTTTTATGCGTTGTTAGGAGCTGCCGCTGCGTGTTGAGTTGATTGTAAGTTTAATAGAAAAAGAGCAAGTAGAACTTTCTTCAGCGGTGCGTTGTGTGCTTGGTCATTGGTTTCAACCGGGTCAGGTTAGTCGATTGTTGTAGCCATTTAGAATTAGAAATTTGGCATTAGAAATGTGCTATGTACAGATTTCCCCGGCAAATTCGGAAACGTGGTACTCATCAGATTTGCAAGGCATTCGAATTTTCGACGGATATTTCGAGGTGGCAAACTACTGGAATAGCGATATTAATTTCAGTTTGAAGTGGCGCGACGCTATACTAAATCAAAATGTGACTGATCGCCGACTTCCACGGCACTGCGGAGATACCAGCGTGAGCCCAG